>BMAO01037184.1:0-37045 GCA_019973975.1 Trichonephila clavata
TTCAGCTATGTATTGCTAATTTGTTATAGTAGGTGGAGACTGTTACGCCTTTTCTTTAGCTCTAATAACTTAAGTTTTGAGATCCATTCTATTATTTGAGGAATTTTATTAGATATTACTTTATTTGTACTGAAATCACTGATTTCTGGGTAACCTGTTCAGAAATGAAAGTATCAAGACTGATGGTAAAGGATGATAAAAATTGCCTTCCATTAAAAATATTTCCATGATCTTCTCTACATTGCTCTATTTGAACTTGATATCCTTCCAGTATACATATTTTATATGTTTTGTCTACATCATAATCATCATCCGTGAAACAATTAAGTTCGAATCTGAATTTATCTTTTTAATCAAAATGTCTCTCGTGGAGAATTTTTCTTTTCTGATAATCTGCAGCAGGTTTCTGCTTGTTAGCAAAGACTAGTAAAATGATAAATGAATCAGAAATTTATTGAAAAGAAATTAAAGCACACTGCACCAAATCTGGAACTCGGTTTTTCCGGGTGGTGAAGGAAGAAATATGATGCAGATATCTGTAGCGGTTGAAATGCAACATCCCCAACAAACGTATGAGAAAATACTGGCAAAACAGAGGAGAGAAAGAGAAAGAAACTCTGCCTATGGCAACCCCAAACACAATATGGTATTAATTATATACATTATTTTCCCTTTGTTAAGTATTTGATCAAAAATTATTGAAACAAAAGATTCATCGGCAAGTACTTACTTTACAGCAGCAGTGACTCAAGTAACGCCTAAATCGCATGATTCGTGTGGTTAGCAAAATCCTGAGTCTTATAAGCAACATTGTAGAGTATAATTAATATACGCACATTTTAAATTATTTAAATATTAAGACAAAACTTAATGAAGCAATTAGAAATACATCTACAATTACCTTTAAGGACAGATAAAAGACGTTTTCTGTCACAGCCAAGGCACCTAGATGGAACAGCATGCACTGCAACTGTCTGTTGACAGAAAATGATATAGTATACTTTCTGCAACCCACTAATTATTCAGTTTTGGCTTTTCTTACTTATGACTATTCCAGGCTAAAGACATGGGCATACCGACATCACATCGCGCTTGGTTGCCTTAAAGGTATAGCCACCATAGAAATTTAAATATTTCTTCGATTGTTTTATGTTTCAAAGACCACATGGTTAAGAAAGCAGATTGTGACGAAAACCATTCAAATTTGAAGGATGTTATTTAAAGAATAAACTCAACATCTTTTATAAGTTCTAGAGATAAGAAATAATTTGGGGGTATTGGTGAAAGGGCGTAAGTTATATAATTTTAAGCAGCATCAGCTTTATTTCTCAACTGTATCAAGAGAAAGAACTGGTTCATCGTAGATGAAAGGACGGACAGCATTGATGATTGAGATCACAATCTGTACAGAAATCTGCAATAGTGAGTATTTAATGGATCATCTGCTCATCGGAAGATATTTTATAAATACAAGTTTTGATATAAAAATGAAACTTACGTGTACAGCTTAGTATATGTTATAAATATCTGTTTTATGTGGACGTCATCCCATGCACTTTTTCATCCATGTGCTGTTTTTGCTTAATCACTAATTCCAGTTAGAGACAGCCATTGGATGAAACACGTACAGTTTTTCCAATAGAATGTAATAAATTAGACAGTAGTCGTATTTGAATATGATTCAAATCCAGCCCACTTTCAAAACCTGCTGTGTACCATTGACATGTATTAATGTGCTTCCAACCTCGCGCCACAAACTTAATGTAAATCAAGCTTAAACATCTTCAATGTAAATTGATAGCTCTTTCCTATGCTAGCAGGCAGGAAGTTTTCTTTAAGAAGGATTTTTATTAAGGTGCCTGACTAGTGCAAATCATACTCTAATGAAAACATAAAAATTTATTTGATATTTTATTTGAATTGTCTTTCTAAAAATTTTACTTTGCTTGTATCTAATTTATTTTAGATGAAGAGAAGTATGGTGTCATGAGAAATAAATAAAATGAACTGAAGTTAAAATCGAAACTGAAGTACTGAATTTGAGATTTACTCTTTTGAGTTTTATTGAGTTTATTAATAAAATATTAATTCTTTGGTAATCTTAAACTGAATATTATGATCTTTTTAAAATTTAATAGTTTTTAGTAAAATTTGGCAAATAACTACAGGTTTATTGTTATATTTCATCGTTATGTTCTAGCGATCTTGACTTTTCGTTCATTTAACTTATTATTATTTTGATATATTTTATAAAAACTGACCTTAAAGACAAAACATTACTAATTATAACCAAGATCTGAAGGTCTAGAAGTGCTGATTTATTGAAATCACATACCATCTGTGCTATTAATGAGAATGATAAACATCTGTTTCCATTCAATTGAATCCAAGGCGCCAAAAATTGCATCAAGCCATAAAAGTTTAAAATTTTCTCAGAAAGGTTGTTTGAAACTTATGAAGACAAGAATGTCAGCCTGACAACTTTGATTCTGTCATTGTCGCTGAGGTTTGCTGCCTCACATATTTCAGGGGCTGAACTTATAGAGACTCCACAGGATTATGCCTACATGAACTCTAAAGTGCAAAACTGCCTTTTGAAGAGGTTTCCTACGACAGAGAAGATGAAAGGTTGTTGTCTGATACCCTTCTGATTGTTGGGGCTATGATAATCGGTTAATTTTCATTGGCAAAAGTTATGTGCTTCTTCCTGGGTTTACCTTTCCACAAAACTTGCTTTCGCAATCAAGAAAGGAACTGTTGAGCAACTGAACACGTTGTTCAAGAAAACATCAACGTTGCATTAAGTGAAATCAAAGGCTCAAATAGTTTCACTAAAATGTGGAATATCTATTGATAGTACTTGGCAACGGAGGCTACCTGTCTTGAATGGGTGTGGTGCCATATCACATACGGTAATTTTAGGATGATAAAAGAGGATGCACATTGCCACATATGCGCGAAAGGCACAACCAATCATCGAACATGTATAAACTGAACTATAAAGGTCCATGAGAACATGGATACGTTGAGCCGTATATTTGAGAGATCAAATGTATGGATGTAGCATAGAATACGGCGAGTTGGTGGACTTGAGCATGAAACTGTTAAAACCTTTATGGAATTAATACAGTAACCAAACCTTATGTATAGGCTATGAAGAAACGTAGGGAAACGGTTGGTACACTAAAAATTACGAAGTATTAGGAGGGAAAATAAATTAACTGATAAACACTGACAGAATCCAGAACTTATTATGAATAGGCTATTGAAGGCGTCGAACGGCAGATGATGAGTTGTGCATGCATTTTCCACTGTATCTGGAAAACAATTTTGCATGGATGCGTCCTGAAGATCTGAGTTGGTGCCGCTACTAAAGGGCAAAAGAAATGGAGTCTTCTCAAAGAAAATAAGCTGACTCTAATAAATTATAAACCAAATAAACCTAGAGCATCTAAAATCAGAAGAACGTTGAAAATATCTTCATGTAAGACACAAATTGTAAATGAAAGTTATAAACAACATTTTTAGAATACGGTTCCAAAATATATTTATTGGACTGCAAACATTTGCCTGGTGCATTATTATTTGATACTTTTAATTTACATGGTATATTATCGTGATCTGAAATAAATGGTTCCTTCTGAAAGTAAGTTATTCAAGAGTTAGTTAAATTTGATAAACAACGGATTTCAAGATCTTTAAGACACTCTACTGATTGCAAATTAATACGAAAAAGAAAAGAAAAGGAAAACAAAAGCACTAAGAATTAAAACAAGGCTTTAGTATATTCCATAGAGGCCTAAAGCACTTTGCATTAGATTTTATCTAATTTATGATAAACTTTGTGATAAACAATGTTTTAAGAGCTTTTCAGAATGTTTACTGGTAAAACAACAAATATATTTTAATTAAATATTTCATCCTAAAATAATATGGTAGAATATATTTATTTTTCTATGTAAATCTTTATTTGTAATGCAATGAGGTTTTAAAGTGCTTTTTATATGTCTAATCTTGTTGTTCGTAAACTATAAAATTGACTTCAAGAAAAGCTTTTGACACTATAAAATTGTTAAAATATTAGGCATAAAGTTTGAAGAAAGTATATTATCTATAATTGTTTTGAAAAGGCTCTGTTTTTATATAGAGGTTTAAGTTTTTAGGTATAGTTTTTAAATTTTGAATCAAACTTAAATGCATTTTCTGAAACAGCTTTTGATATTTTATTAACACGGTAAAGCATGACATCTCAAAAGTTCAGATAATTGTTTAAATTTTGTATCATGGTTCATTATTATAGTATGTATGCAGAGACGTAGGATTAAGAAAACATGTTTAATTTTTACAATTTTTCTGCGTGATAATGTAATTTTGAAAATTAATATGCGTGCACTTTGACCTCTAGTTCAGTAATAATCAATTTTTCAAAGATATTAATAAATTATTATAACTGTTTTTATAAAATTATATGGGTTTTAAAATTTTATAATAGACCCTATTTTACTATGTTTAACGTAACGTACAAATAATCTAATTAAACCTAGTAATTACTACATTTAAAAATATTTAAGAATTTTTGTTATTTTATTAGTTTTCATTTATACAAACAAAATGAGTTTAGTAAATTTTCTGTTGTAATCAAAAATGTCTCCGCAACTAGTCAAGCAACTTAGGATCGGTAATTTTCACGATTCTTTCTCGCATCTATTAAATTTATATTTTTCAAAAAGGCTTTTTGCATTAAAATAATTATTTATAATTAAATTGATTTGAGGGCCATTTTATAAAATATTCTGTGAAGCATCAGTGATTGCTATAATTATGTCGATTTTTAAAATTTATTTATGAAATTTTAATTGAAAATGACGAAATATCTTAGAGAGCAGAACACTGAGTCTGAAAGAGAATTTCAATTAAATTATAGTCATCTCAGTCCAAAAATTTGATTGTCAACTCCTTCTGTTTAATCTTAAATTTAAGGGGAAATTTCATTAAATATTATCAAAGTTTTAACCAAGAGATAAATTAAAAATATCGCCTAATAGAATTAAAGAAACAGGCAAATATGAAGAACTGATGACGACAATCTATATAGAAACATAAATTGATACTACAAACAACGCAATACAGATAAGAACAAGCAAAAACACAATTCTATGCGAACTTTAATTTTTTGGAATGGTATAAAGAACATGAAACAACGCTTCAAGACAGCAATTGGGTTTCATGTAAATGACAAGAAACTGATTGCGTGGAAATGATACTGAATGTTTAATATAGGTCGGCTCTCCTGAACTGACAAGACTGCACACTGTTTAGCAGCGGATATGATGAGGTGGTTTGAGGGATATTGTTCCACTCTTGGGGAAATGCTATCTCCAAGATTTCAACAGTAGCCGGAGGCTTTGTCCTTAAAGCACTGTCCAAGCAAAATGGATCGGATAGGGATCAGTAGAGTACGCTGGTAACCCATATGGTACCTTGGTATCAGTGAACACGCTTATTAGCCACGGTACATGACCATCTAATTGGAAGCTATTTTGGCCAGGTGTTTGAGATCCTTGTCCTGTTGCCAAAAGAAACTACCTGAATTCCTATGTCCTGTACTGGCTGTCTTGTCTCGACGGAGTTGTTAACAGGATATATCGGCTGTTATTTGCTGTAGCCTATGAATGACCTTGTTCTGGTCGTTAATAAACATCCCTGTTTTTGAACCAATCAGTCTCACACCAACAGTCCACTGTACTTTTGTGTTTGCCCGGATTCCAGTTTCTGACAATTACTACCATAGACCTCGGTAAATTATTTCTGATATGACTTTTTCATCACTTTTCGAAACAACTCAGTTTGAATTTAAAAACATTATTTGGGAAATTATGATTTCTGCACTATTATCCTTTTCTGGTTTTTGACTCGTGACTAATGACCCATAAAATTTTTGGTTTTTGCTACTTTAACTATGGATGGTTTGTTTTAAGTTGCCATTCTGAGAAACATTTGTAATTTCATTAAATTTATAATTCTCCATTTTAGCAGTAGAAGGAAGTGTTTAAATACAAAACAATAAAATACCTGAACAAAATTGCGGACTTTCTAAGATATTTTAAATTTTATTTACTGAACTTTAGGAAATGTGAAAATATTGCCCAACTCCTTATCATTCAATTACATATACTTTTCTCCTTATTAATGTTTATGTTAATGATGCTATTCTCTTAAATAATCCAGATTTGTGTGAATTGCTTATTAATTACTATATAGAAGTTATAAAAATTGAAATGAAGTCCTCAAGAAGATCTAAAATGAATATCAAGATTCATGCTACAAGGAAAATATTCTGTATAAATTAGCAAAATATAATTTATAATTAATAGCATAATCAAGTGTCCTGCTCTAAATGTATCTTTTGAGAGAAGGTCTTCCTCTTTCGTGCTTAAATATTACATGACTTAATACATATCGGCAGAGTCACCATTATAAATACTACTGTCATTAATGATTTATCACTGTACACGGACCAGAAATATAACACTGAGGATGCAGCATCCAATCATTTAAGACAGACAGTCTTTGGTGCAGGTGTACATTATGCTTGGTAGATCTGAACAAAGTAATGTTCAACTACTTGATGTCTGATAAACTGTAGAATCACTATTATTCTTTGATGATTAAATGAGAAGGGAGAAACTTTGTGAATGTGAGTACTTTGTGTTGTTGATAGTCGTATGGGAGGGTAAAACATTTGAATATGAATTGCGACTAAGACATTCTTTAAAAGAGAGCGTACTGGAATGACTACCAGAGACGTTACATTTTCATGGTGTCTTAAAATAAGCTCTATAAATTAAATAGAAAATAATTTACTGATACATGAGACGGGGTGATGGAATATCATTTATCAAAATAACTCACAGGTTTTCACAAAACACCTCCTAAATAACACGGATAAACTATAAAGGATATTTACAGAATGATCACTGTCAAAAATAATATTTATTTGTTACGTATAAAATTATTTTGAAAAAGGATAATGGAGTGTGGCTTATGAACAGCCGGTAATATATAATATGGTTTAAACAATGGCACTAATTAAGAGGCTCCTAAAACGTGATATTTTTAACTATAAAATATTTTAAAATATGAACCACTTTGTCAGATTATTAATGAAGTCAACTACTACAGTCAAGGTGGACACAAGAAATTATTTACATTGAACTCAAATTTTCTCATCGATTCCTGATAATTACCTTTATAGAAGACATTCAGCGTCTTTGTTTTCTGATTCATTATTGATAGCATGAAGTTTACAATGATACCAGAATGACTTGTGAATATTTAATATCTATGTTGTGGTAGAATGTTGTTTATTCTAATCAATTTGGACTACAACACTGGATACGTGATTGTTGAATTGAATTAACGACCATAGTATATGAACCATAATATATTTAGAATATTGGTGCACCAACTGGGCAGAAATGTTTGAAGAACTGTACATGCAATATAATGCACTTTGCCTGGCTGGAAAATATCAATATTTTCACAGCCTATTGTACACCTGTTTTTCTTGGCTGTAAGGTCTCTGATTCTCTTGACAGCAGTAGCTGAATAGATGGCACCAGATTGTTGTTATACCAATTCATAGTTGTCTCTAACGGCAAAGCATCAGCTTTTATGGACTCTTGCTACTGTTGTTGTTGTCTTTGTCTTCACCTGTTCATCGTCGACAGGGTCAGATTCTTCCCGCATGGAAGTCAAGCACTGGGTCAATATTTAGCATCTGATATTCCACAGTCTCTGCATCATGCAATGTATTTTCATACCAAATCAATAACTGAATTTCAAATATCCTTACCTTGGTTTTCCTTTCACTTTTGGCCTCACGCGAAGCACCTTGAGCATTTCTGCACTGTTCGAAAACGTATTCATATATGTACATGTAGTTGATAAAAATAACGGATATTTGAGTTCGATAATAAACGTTCGATAAATGATAATCTACTGTATTCATACACAGACACGCATTTGAAAATGAACCCTTAAACTAAGGAAAAATATTGCCAGCTATAAAACACCATAGACATAAATTACACCTTCAGAGTACATTATGCTAATTTAATGTTCAAGTCCCACGTGTAATAGGAGGTTAAATGTTTGAAAACTTATCTGTAAAATTTTAAAGCATAAACATACTTATTTGTAGAGATGGTATGGCAATTAATAAGGGTCAAGTGCCTAATTGCCATGCTTCTACGGGAGTCTTCTGAATAGCTTCTACGAATAGCAGCTATAAACATAGCCCAAACTTTGGTGGTCCATATTATTCGATTCATTCCATAATACCCAACTCATCTACACTCATGTCCATAAATTGTTGATAATTCAGAACGTACACAGAATGAATTTCAAAATAGCCCCAATTCTGTAGACCATTCAATGTAGAAAGAAATTATAAATTACAGGAACCACCTATTAAGGATAGCAGACGGCACAATGACGAGAGTGTAAGAGAGGCAAGAATGAAAAGAAGCAAAATTGTTCACAAGCGCTTTAAAGCCTCTCAATTTAATACGTACAGTTATGGCAATAAAGGAAGCATTGATGATTTTGTACGTGGTAGAATTCATCGAATGACTGAATGTGGACGTACCCAGGAAGTATCTGAGGAACTTGGAACAGCCTAGAGTGTCATTCCAGGCTTTAAACGACCCAGACATACGGAGATGTTGCAGCACAGGTCGCCCCAAGTTACAACGCCATTGCATCGGTATTTTACAGTTACTTCGCCAAAAGAAACAGACAGAGCACAAAGATCAGATCTATCCTTGTCAGCTCTTCAGCTACCGGTACGATGTCAAGGCAAACCGTGTACAAACGCTTAGGCACATTTGGTCTATATGCTCAGGCCTGCCAGATGTTCTCTGGTCAGTAACTCACGTCGCCCGCATTAACCTGGAGAGCATGATGGGACACCAGCACAGTATCCCAGGGAGGTTTGCAGTCTGGTTCTCGACTTTCATGAGCGAGGTACCCAGCCACCAAGAACACCATTAAACGACATCGATGGCGGTGGCAGGATGGCCTGTTTGGGGAGGAATATTCTGAACCTATTAAATAATCTGCATGTTCAGAGTGTAATTCCATTACAGCCATCTCCATCGGGATGCCGCCTGGAACCCACAGGTTTGGCTTCAGTGCTATGGGTGCTGGTTTCGTTTATGGATTAGTTACCACTGTCCTCCTGTCTCAAACATTGTAGACGAATGCCTTCAATCGGGAGATACTCACCTGTGGTGTGCATGGATTTGGCCAGCATACTCACCCTGAACTTGAATCCAAACAGCATGTGGATATGTTTTACCGACGAATCAGTGGGTTCGTCAACTCCCACCAGTCTACAAACTTGAGGGCATTTCGTTTGATGAGGTGAAGACTTCAAGATCAGATTGATAATTTGATACCAGCATGTAGCACAAGGCCTGTATTGCATCGCCTGGTGACATATCTGGGTATTAACCATCATATCTTCTACCATGTATTGATTGTTTTTAAATAGGTTATTTTCGAAATTGCTCCAGGGAGTAAAATTTAAATTTTTACGAATTATGTCAAATATAGCATCTTTTGCCTTACCCTTTGTTTAATCAAAACTTTACAAATAAATTTTGTTGGTTTCCTGTCTTTCTTTGCCTTTGGAAATCATTATCCTTAATTCTATGACATGAGGTATGATATATATTAATCTAACAGTTTAGCCTGAAACTTTAATGCCCAAGAATTTAATTATGGCTATTTCAGAACTTTAAATGAGAGATGTTGAGCATGATGATGGGCTAAGAGGTAGTTATATTTCTACTGTAGAGAAGAACTATTTTATAACTGTAAACTGCTATATATGGCGGTGGCAAAATGCCCTGAAGACACTCATTTTTAGCGTAATTTTGTTTTGATTTCATTTTCGCTGTGAAATTATCGCATCATCTAAATATTGTTGGGCTAGTTTAATGTATTTTATGCTTGATTTCAAATCTATACTAATTTCAATGACCAAAATATTTTTAGTAAGCTGCCTGGAACACAATAATGTGAAATATGTGCAAAAACAAACATAGAATAATTATTAATATGGAAAATATGCCATGAAAACTGACAAATGTATATTTACTAGAGACTTTGAAAAATTACATTGTTGTCACATGTTAGAAAATCAATATTTACGTGTCTAAATGTTTTGCTTGAATGATGTCTCTACACTTTTGGCATAATGCACCACTGCAAAAGTCTTTCGCATGAAATACATGTTTGAATAAAAGAAGCTTCAATTTGAATTTATTAATTAAATGGTTTTTCTTTGAAATTTCTAACCACTTAACTAAGTTTCAATGGACAATGGGTCAGAGATCTCAGCCAATGACTTATCATCAGGTCTTCAAAGATTTCGAATGCCTTCTACCATAATGAAGTGTTGTCCGAAAATCCACGACGATCTCAAAAAGATCTCTTGTTGTATAACGACAGATTTACCGTAATCCAGCTTTGACTGTTCAACATGAAGTCTCAACACCATGAGGCATACGAACCAACTAATCACTTTTGCCTGGGTACTTTACTGTAATATATTACAGAGGGCTGAATTCTTCATGAGTGCAATATCTTACAGGCACTCATTTAAGCTGCTGAATACAAATCACTCTCGCCTACTGTAATATTACCTGTCCCAGCCTTGACAGTCCATACTAGCACGCCCTTGCCTGGCCGCCACTGCCTTGGTGCTGAAATTGTTTGCACCATTAAGTGCCAGCCAACCAATCACAGTCTTTCTTACCAGTTCTGGGCACACACTCATGCGGCATTTGATATCAAAGTCCAATATTTCCTGTACCAAGAGGAATGTTTCTGTTTCCAGTGAACTTTGTGCAATAACTGGCCTGCGTGAAGATGTTTTTCAATGTCCTGATCGCCCCAACTCGCGTTCAAAATTGGCTCTGGTGCACCCTTTCAAAACTCCCTCACAGGAAAATTCATAGAATGAAGTATAATTTGAAGTATGAACATTCTTCCTTCAAATGTATTTTGTAATTTTTATTCATGCAGATATGAAAATTTAGCCATAATTCCACATTTTCCACAACGACTTCAAAGCTTTCTACCACACCATTGTCCATGCTACTTAATAACTCTGTAACTAAATACAATAACCACGTTTCCCTTTTGTCCCTTTATCACACAAGTCGATTAATAGCCAATTCATATTGCTTTCTGTCACATTAAACACAAACTATTACTTTATTTAAACTAAATAGATTTGAAAATGAGAAAAATACATTAAAACACGAAATAATCTTTAAGATAGTGAGATTATTCTACAACGAAAAGAATAACAAAATTATGCCAGAAGATACCAGGACTTTTTGCCACCACTGTATATATTGCCATCAAGCCATTTCGTTGGGTATTTGATGTTTTATAATTTTACCGCTTATATATGTATGCAAATTCATTATATCTAAGTCCAAATTAAGAATTGATTGAATTGAAAACATACTACATACGTAACTGTCACCTGATAAAAAGGTAATTTATCTGAATTTGTACTTTCAGTAACTTAAATTAAATAGAATATGTCATTTTCGTAATCAAACTATGATACCTGCAAAACTAATTTTGTGATCTTACCAAATTAACATGCACAATTTCAAGCCCCAAATCACACAGAAAAAGCAAGTTTACTATAATATCCCCGTAATCCCATGAGAGCCGTTTCCAAAATGCTCTAGTGATTGTCTAACAAAGAAAACAAATTTGTTGATGATGGGTCCCAGTCATGCTAATTTTTACACACGTCTGAAATCTCCTGCAACCTCAGAACTTTGATTGTTTAAATGTAACTCAGGGATCCTCGACTAACAAAGAAACATGCTTGTACCTTTCAAGAATATGGCCTAATAATCAAAACAGAAGTTTTTCGTAATTTCTGACCCTCGCAAACCTTTGAATACCTTCATTTACCTTTGTTAGATAATCATTTAAGAAAATACATCAATGCTAATTTCATGCAGACATCTACAAAATGGTACACATGCCTCTGAATCTCCTGAATTAAACCTGTATTATATTCAAACCCATTTTATATGGTTCTCTACTTCATTAGAAAGGAATATTTATCAAATATCAAGACTGTGTCGAACAGTGTAAAATGGGATAATTGTCTATACTTGAGCCCCCTGCAATGCCACTCTCTGGGTCTGTTTTCACAAACCATTTGTAGGGGGAACTGCACTCATGAAAGGGATCTACTAGTGTACCAGACTGCGTCCAATTAATTAAAAATTGCAAAATTAACAACGCCCCTTGAACACCTAAATAATTACCCTAGAGTCGATTTTCAAAACACACGGGTGTATTTCTATCCTAAGAGGAATCAAGCACCACCAAGACTGTGGACTAATAGCTAGTAGCCACTATTTATATCTGGTTCTTAACCTCTGCAACACCCCTCTTTGGGGCTGAATTTTCCAAACCTGTTTTAGAAGTGATATTTACTCATGAAAGAAACATCTGAACACTTCAAGCAGGTAGGTCAAAGAAGTTTAAACAAAATATTTATCTCTTTACGCCACTTATTCCCCTGCACTACTTTAGAGGTCTACTTCACAAACCTTCTTATAGTTGACTACTGCATGAAAGAAATCTCTTACCAACATTAAGTCTGTGTCTGTTTAGAAATGGAATATCATTCACTGCCCTAAGTCTCTAACGCTACTGGGGCAATTTCTACGAACCTGTTTTTATGTGACCCTACCTATGAGGACCATACTAAGTTTCAAGACTGCACGTCTAACTTAAAAATAGGAATTTATAACGCCTTTAAACTTTGCAACACTTTAAATAATTTTCCCAAACTCCATTTGTAGTGATATTTACTCAGAAAGAAACTAATTACCAATATCAAGTAAGTGAACAGTTTAAACTGAGACATTCCTTACGCCCTTTAATCCCCAAACGCCACTGAAGTCTGTTTTCACAAACCTGTTTCTTGTAACCCTTGACTCATTATTCACGGAAAGGACCTATATATCAAATTTAAAGACATGCATCAAATAGTTTAAAATGGAAATAATTGATCATAATGCCCCTAAGCCCTGTAACGCCACTTGGGGTCAGATTTTCAGCAACCATTTTAAAGTGATCTCTACTCTGAAAGGGACCACACCTAATTTTACATTTGCAGCATCAAGTAGTTTAACAGGAAACAATTATTAAAGCCTCATCTGGTAACGCCTCCCCTTGTACATGAATTTCGAAAATCCTTTCTAGCTGATGTCTATCATCAAAGGAACATGTCTACAAATTTCAAGTCTGTAGGGTTGAATTAGTTTCAGAGGATTTATTAGTCAGTCACACACAGAGTCGCTTTTCTTATATATAGGACATAAGGGGTGCCCAAATGAAAAGGCAGGTAATGGACCCATTAAGAGCAAAATGAAAAACGGTTAAATATCGCATATTCCGCCATGGGAGAGAATGTAGCAAGACATCCTGGAGGCCATTTATGCTCTGACTTCGGGATCGGATGATGCACGGGCGCCTGCATGGTGGGAGAGCAAAGGCTCTATAAAAGCGGGCAGGTCCATGGATGCGGGCAGTCCGTAGGAGGACAGGATGTATGTCTGCGCTGCAAAATCTGACGATTGAGGGAGCAGCATGTTATCCGATTTCTGACGGCGGAAGGTGAGAAACCGGCAGCTATTCGTCGGGCGGATGGTGACTGCTGGGAGAATGTGTCTCTACAAGTCTGTCAGAAATGGAATGTCAAGGTTTTGTGCAGGCTGCAGAGGTGGGTGATGAACAGAGACCATCCAGTCAAACACTGTCATCATGAGCGATCTTACTGACAAGGTGGATGACCTGAGAAGTGATCGTCAGCGTCACATTGCGAATGTTGGCGCTGAAGGTGGAGGCCATGGAACATGTGGACAATTGCTTAAGAAGATGGAAGGTGTGTTGCTTGGGTTCCAAGCAGCCACTGACCAGCAAAGAAACTGCGGGCGGGAATAGTATTCGCAACATCTGTTTCGGTATCAGGGAAGACCCTGCTTTCATGAAGGATCGTCACAGTGATGAGACCTGTTACCACCACATTTTCAGAGGACAGCGGCCAGCATGACAGAAGATGCGTCGTCACCTCCCTAAAAGTTCAGATGTGAAGTCAGCAGGCAAGGTGTTGCTCACTGCCTTTTCTGACGTTCAAGGTCCGCTACTTGTGGAATTCCTCGACACAGAAAAGCATTAACCTGATAAAATGGTGTCCTCCGACGCCTACGTTATAACTATCAAGAACAAAAGGACTGGCTGCCTACGGAGGGTGTGGTTCTGCTCCATGATAACGCGCCACATGCCCAGAGTCATAGCCAATGAACCTGGACAAGTTCCAATGGGAGACGTTGGACCATCTGTCCTACAGTCCGATATACGAATTTTTGATTTCCATGTGTTGGTCCATTGAAGACCTTGAAAGGAAAGCGCTTCAACTCGACGACGTACTCAAGGACACTGTGAAGACTGGGTCTCAGCCTGCTGTTTTCACAGGAATTTGGGAACAAGGAACTTGTTTGCCCATCAGTGGGATTGTTGCTCAGGCCTATGGTGTATATTTGAATAAAGTCTAGCATTTGTACCTAAATTGTGTCATTTCAATCTTTCATTTGATCACCCTTTGTATATAAATAAATATATGTATATGTATATAGATGTAATAATCCCAGAATATAATCCTTTAAATATCTTTTCTTTTATCATGGTCCATCCTTCAGACCAACGTTTAGTAATAGTTAGCCAGCCAAGTAACGAGAGATTTTGAACTGGCACTAATCCACCCACTCAGACATGATTTGAGCAACCTATATACCGAGGTTCCTGGAGACCGCCTGTCTCACTTGTTTTGTAGTTTTGTCATGTAAATCGGCTGCAGCTTGGTTTGAGCTTTATATTTGTGTATTTTGCTGTGTGTATGTTTTGTGATTCCGCTTATCTGTGTGTCTACATGTTCAGTGTACAATAAACAAGAATAATAAACTCAAACTGTTTCAATAATATTGAATATGCTACATCAATCGTCAAGAATAGCGACCATGGCTAAGAAATTCATTTCAATGGCCATCCCCATTACATTTACTTTAAAATTCATTAAAAAGGAAGAAATGATCATAAAAGTGCACCTTACAAGAAAGGGTTCATAAAGAAGCAGGTATTTTTAGCAGTAAAATTAATTTTATTCATACCCGCATTAAACCAGTGAAGTGTATTTATCTAGAATGTTTGATGAAGAATGGCATCTCATATTATCTAATCTAGTTAAATTCATCTTCTATTGTTTAC
Organism: Trichonephila clavata; assembly: GCA_019973975.1. Lineage (NCBI taxonomy): Eukaryota > Metazoa > Arthropoda > Arachnida > Araneae > Nephilidae > Trichonephila > Trichonephila clavata. Next base: position 15,379 of record BMAO01037184.1, read on the forward strand.
CTTGGTGAGTACTCAATGATTGGGTAGAGGGCGCAAGACGGCCAATTTTGTTGACTTAATCCGGTCACTTCTGTTGTTAAATTCATTTGAAATTACTGTCTAAACTATTATTCCTGTCTACATTGGCGGAACTCAAAGATGACATCAGGTGGTTTTGCAATTCCTTCTGATAAGTTGTGTTAAATTATATGCGTTGTGGAGCTAAATTTTAGTAATGTCGGAGCAATGTTCTTGAGGTTTTACTGAATATTTTGCCTAAGAATAAATGAATGAACGTATTGGTTGTCCTGCATTGTAGTTCGATTTCAGCGCCTTTAAACCGCACTTTGACCATCATTTCTTTTTAAAGAACTTTAATGTTTGAACGAACATTTGACAGCCTTTGTACATTTAAAATATTATTGTTATAATTTTTATAAAAGAACCGAAATGAACTGAAATAAAAATAAATGCATTGAGCTCATCCGATTAAAATTTGTATTCATAGTATTACTAGTTAATAAGAAACATAGTGCAAATCATAATTGCTATGGAATGTGAAAAACGCATCAATTCTAAAAGTTTAATTAAACTATAAGTAATCCAAAGTACCTGATTTGACAGTATGTGCTGAATTAAGTATACGATAAAAAGTGGTTTTAAAGATTGTCAAGGAGAAAACCATTTAAGATTTCTTGAAAGGTACAAAAAGTTTAGTCTAAGTGTTTGCTTAAGAACACAATTTTATTTAGCTTAATCTTGTTTTTCCATTATTTGAAACACAAACGGACTGAATTCTTTCTATGGAGTTTTTCTTCTTTCTCTCCTATTTGATCTTTGTTATGACAATGACCTTTACTCACTGAGATTATTTAAAATTGTACGAAATTGTTTAGCATCGTATGTGTGCGTGACACAGATTTCTTCTTTCAAACATACGGTGAAAGGGTTTACAAGAGTCACGTAGTTTTGTATCAATTTGGGATGTTTTCTTCCTTACTTAAACGAGTCAGGAAATCTTGTTTCAGCTTTGATCTTTGTGTTACTATCTGTAAAAATCTGTCTAAATACATTCTTTTTCCTGTAACGAGAAAAAGAAGAGAAAGGAAGAGAATATTCAACAATAATCTGACTGACCAAAAGATTTTATAAAAGTATTTTGCTGTTTGAAGCGCATTTTTGAAATACATGAGCTTATATATTTTAATGTTATCACATACTAGCCATTACCACGCCTTTCATTAAGGTTTCTATGACTTTGTATAATTAAAGGGTTGTTTATAAATTATTCATAGCTTGGTCCTGGCATTGCTTCCAGTATTGAAATATTCTGTAGCTTTCTCGCATTTTCTTTTGAAAAGATAAGACTAAATGTTTAAAATATTTATTCATCACCTCCACTTAATCCCCTCTGAATTTGACTAACCTGAAATCTGCTCTAGGGAGATCTCTACTAGAAAACGCAATGAACAAGAAGCAACCAACTTATGTTTTACAAATTTACATCTGTAAGATTAATAGTTCAAAACGTGAATCTTTGTCTAAGATTTCCTGGGAGTCTATCAGAAAACCGTACTAAAATAAGTCTATCTCAACGAAAGAAACATGCCTGCCAAATTTAAAGCCTGGATGTCTAAATGCCTTGAGATATTCTTGAGGAGGACTGCTGTTTTCCGTTATAGGTATAGACTAGCAGTTACCTCTTAATCACTGGGTGTTCCAGCACACTGTATTTAGCCACACAAACACACACAAACACACACATATAGTTATATACTGTGTTTAGAGTAATTCTAAGGATTGATAGAGCTTATCTGCATTATTCTGCATTCTTAAGGTTCAGCGCAAACCAACTGTACTCCAGCCATGATAAGACGAGATCTCTTCCTAAGTTCATCAGCAGCGAGTGAGTTGTTAGTACACGTCTCTTTAGTTCGGTGAAAGTAGAAGTCAAGTTCTTATACGAAAGGTGGTTGAGCTGCTCGTCGTATGAAGTTTATCAGCTGATACTTGAAGGGCTGAGATTCAAACTTATCTAAACTTGGCATTGCTGTCTGATTGTATTAAAACACATCTCTCATCTTTGATTTAAAAGAGGCCAGAACTTGTAAATAATGGTATCTAAAACTGAAGTAGAACGGTCTTTACACTACCGTAACTTGCTCAATCAAAGCGGAATCTCGCCAAACACATTTTATTGATCTTGTACTCAATAAATAAACTTGTTTGCTAAATAAAAACGTTTATTAAACGGAATTTTTATTACAAGCCCTGTAATCCCTTTGAGAGTCGATTTCAGTAATACTATTCATCACACAAACGAAATGGTGTACCCAAATTTCGTGACTGTGTTTAGTAGCTCAATATTTTTCTACTAATTACGTCCTGTAATTCCTGAATGTCTCACCTCACCCCATATCAGCCAATTATCGTAGATTCCAAGCATTAGAAGATCTCACTCAACAAAAGAAACATAACCAAATGTATGTGCATCTAACAGTTAAAAGCAAGAATTTGTAGACTATAACGCCCCTAATCACTCTAAACCCTATCACCGTCTTTAGTAAAACGATTTTCAAAGAGGGCTTCTTAGAGGAAATCAGCATAAAAACATACCTGCCATATTTCAAACTGTAGGTTTAATAATCCAAAGTAGGAATATATTTATCACCAACGCGCCTTAACACTTCACAAATTCCCCTCCCCATAGGTTTCGATTTTCACAGGAACTCTTTTGTGGCAGATCTTCATGAAAAGAGCTTGTCGGCCAAATTTCAAGTCTAGAGTTCTAATATAAAACACCAAGTGGCCGAGTAGTAGCATATCGCGTCTCTACGACACTTGTCTGGGGTTTCAAACCCAACGCTGGGAAAGGTCGACTCAGTCTTTCATGCCTTCAGTGAGCCGATATATGAGTACCTAGGTTGCTTGGGAACTAAACCCTGGGGTTTCGTGTCTGACTGATTACCCGACCGGAACATTTGTTCATGCAGCTCAGCACCCAATCTCAAGAAGACTGAGAGGGGAACAATAGGCCTGCCAAGGGCTGAGGCAACACGGTGTTTAGTTTAATTTAAGTCTAATAGCTCAAAAACGAGTATATATTTATCTCCAGCTCCCCTTAACCACTCGCACCCCCCCACCTTTTAGGATTCTATCTTTAAAGAAACCCTTTTTCTAGCGGATCCCTTAACCTCCACACCCCGCAAGTTTGAGTTTCGAAAAAAACTCCTTTTGTAGCGGAATTTTGCTTCATAAAAAGAAGCAATGTGACAAATTTCAAGTCTGTATATCTAATACACTGCTGGCCACTGTAAATGCAACATCCTGAAGGAAGTACGCAAATAACATGGAATTTACAACATGTATTAGCGGTCAGATATGCAAATGATTAGAATTTCAGCGCAGACACACATCACGCACGCCTGTGGCACCACCTCAAATCGCTATTTAAGGCTTGGGGATTTCGATGATTTCAAGTTCGGCAATTGTGTTTTTCTTGTGGTTTTTTGAAAAAACGATCAGTTATGTCTCGTAGAAAACAGCGACAGCTTTTGCTCAAGTATCCAAGATCGACAGAGGAAGGATAGTGGCTACCGAGATTGTGGATTATCTTTCAGGGAATCGGTAGTCGTGTTGGACGAAACCAAACAACTGTAAAGCGGATGTGACCGTTGGATACAGGAGGGTACGACGGACCAACGTGGTCGATTGCATCCACTCAGTGCACCACTTCACGTGAGGACGGCAAATTGTGCGTATGGCAGTGGCGGATCGTTCAGTCACATCACGAACCATAGCACAGCACATTGTGTCTGTAACGCATCATTCAGTGTCTGCGCGTACCATTTGACGCCGTTTACAGCAGAGGGTCTGTCCGCAAGATGTCCATAGCTTGGTCTACTCTTGACGCAGAACCACAGACGTGTCCGCCGCCAATGGTGCGATGAAAGAAGGATGTGGGCGGCTAAATGGAATGAATTTGTCTTTACTGACGAGTCACGCATCTGTCTGCAACACCACGATGGTCGGTTTCGAGTCTGGAGACACCGTGGAGAGAGGATGCTGAACAGCTGTGGTATGCACCGCCACACTGGTCCTGCACCGGATATTATGGTATAGGGCGGTATTGGATATCACTCTCGCACTCCTCTAGTACGCATTGCCGGTACTTTAAACAGCTAGCGCTACATCTCCGAGGTGTTGGAGCCAGTTGTCCTTCCTTACCTTCAGGGCTTGGCCACAGCCATATTTCAACAGGATAATGCGCGACCACACGTGGCACGCATTGTCCAAAGCTTCTTCGTCAATCACCAGATTGAATTGCTTCCCTGGCCGGCTCGCTCTCCGGATCTTTCACCGGTAGAAAACATGTGGTCAATGGTTGCTCATTGATTGACCCAGATTACACCCCCAGCTGCCCCACCAGATCAACTTTGGCAACGTGTGGATGCTGCTTGGTCTTCTGTACCCCAAGAACACATCCAAAGTCTCTTTCAATCAATGCCGAGGCGTGTGGCAGCGGTGATCGCCAACAATGGCGGCTACTCTGGCTACTGATTCTGGCAGGAACCACACTTCACAGAAGTCTATAAATTTAATCATTTGATACTTAGTCAATATGTTATCTACAAAATAAATTTTGTTGTGCTAAATCTTGTCTTTCTTGGTGTTGCATTTACGGTGGCCAGCAGTGTAATTTAAAAACGGGAATATGTATCTATTATACTCCTTAGGGCCATGCAACCTCCCTTGGGCATAGAATTTTCGCAAAACCCGTTCGCAGTGGGTCTCTACTTTATGAAAGGTATATGTATGCCAATTTGCAAGTCTTAAAGTCTAATTGCTCCTGAGATATAGTGATGAGTGAATCTTTTTTTCCTCTATGTATATAGACTTGATAGTATACCCGTTTTTCTCACTGGTAAATTGAAAAATAAAACAGTAGGGATTGAAGGAAAAAGAAATTTTGATATGTTAAACCGAAGTGAATATTTTAAAAAAGCGTGAATATGTATCTATAACGACGCTTAACCCCTTACAAGCCTCTTTCCTTTTGAATCTCTACTCCATGAAGGGAACAGGCGTTCCAAATTTCAAGTCTGTAAGTCTTATAGTTCAAAAACGGGAATATTTTTCTATAACTGCACTTAACCCTCTCGTACCTGCCCTTGGTGGTTGATTTTCGAAAAAAGAAATTAGTAGAGCCGATTTCTACTCTATGAAAGAAATTTACTCGACAAGTTTCAACACTCTAAGTCTAATAGCTTAAAATTGGAAATAATTATCAATAACGCCTCTTTGTCCCCCGCAACACCCCATTGCGGTTGATTTTCGTAAAACCCATTTTGTAATGGATCTATATCCCATGAAAAGAATCTGCTTACAAAATTTCAAGTCCTTAGGTTTGATATTTGTTGAGAGATTGTGATGAGTGAATGGGTGAGTCGCTTTTCTCCTTTATTCGAAGGTTGATCAGAAAAAAAAGGTTACAAGTCGAAAAAAGAAATATTTATTAACAATAAATAGAAATTACAAAAAAAGGAAACTAAGGCGCATACGTGCCTATCACAGTTCGACATAATCGCCAAGTCTATTTAGGGGTTTTACCAGAACGCATGACTAACTTGCTTAACCCGTCTTGGTAGAAACCAGGACCCTGTTCACATTGAGCCAAGTCTCAGTGGATGTTTTTACAGCACTGTTTTGGAATATCGCAGCACATCAGAAAAGATATGCTGCACGCTACCATAGCTCAGGCCCAGCTCTGACGAGATTTCACTCAGACCCGTCGATCATTTTGAATTATTTCTTCAATCCATGCGTGTTGATTTCTGTCGTTAAAGAACTTGACCGGTCACTCCCTGTCATATTGCTTTTTTCGACATCCTGTCTGCCTGATTGAAAAGAGTAAAACCATTTCGCTACATGTTGTCTGCTCCTTTTGCTCTGCTCTCTCAGATGCGGATACATCCTATGATCATAAAAATAGAATCACAGCTCGCACATCCAAACGAGACCAATTTCCTAAGCTCTTCCCATTTCAATCATCCTGAACCGTCTGGTAACTTTCATTACCTACCCCAAAACCAGCTGTATGACAAGTAGCGCCATTTGTCTCCACTCTGGGGAAATAAAATTCCTCCACAATATGTAATTTTCAAATGCTGCGGATTGTAACCTTTTTTTCTGATCCTCCCTTGTATGTGTATTTTAGATAACTATTATTTATCACTTTTTGATTTGATACATGTTCTTTGATACTTTATATGATGCGTGTTGTTTATGTACAGAAAGTGCAAATCTGTTATGTGTTTCTCATCATGAAACAGGGATATGTGGGAGGATTGAGTTTTAGTTTTCACAGAACTAAAAATTGAAAATGAATAAGTTCACTAAAATAAAAAAAAAATCTACAACAATACGTGGGCATTCTCTTTCATAGATTAATGCATTGTTCTTTCAGTAATACATTCTCACGTCTAATATCACGTTCTGAATCCTGCTTGTTGAATGCTGTATTCTCATTAATAACAAATAACCACTAAAACTTTGATTGATGATAAATTTTTCTAAGAGAAACTCCAACTTGCTGTAGTTACAAAGGTTTCGAAAATGTTCGGGTGATTAATCATTGTTCATTGAAGTCAGTTAGTTCATCCAGTGAATCGGTGCATCTGTCATTGCCTTTCGAACACACCCACCAAATGTAGAAAATCCTTCAAAATACAAGTTTGTTCCCTCCTATTTTGTTCGCTCAAAAGTATACTCTTCGCATTGGAAATATGAACATCGAATATATTCAAATGATCATCAATACTATACTAGATTTATCACGGAAACTTAGGAAAATTGAATTATGTGATCAGCTGTAGTTCGCCATTTCTTTGCTAAGCTTAAAAATATAGTCAAACTATTTAAATTATTTTATATGCAGTTAATTCACAGAAACTATTTTTGATGCAATTCACATCATGAAATGTAGCTTATAAAAAATTAAATTGTATTTTTTTTCCATGAAATCAAATATATATTAGGAACAATCTATTTCATTATTTTAGTTGGAATGTTGATTAAAAGAAGATTCAAAATATATATCTTTTGTTTAAAATCTAATTTCGGTTGTTTTCTATTGTATTTTAGAGCGTGGTAATCAAATGGTCATGGTAACATTGTAGATTATGCTTAAATCAAGTAGAAAATCAATGTCTTAATTAGATAGGTGTCGCCTTAGCCGTTCTCTCATATTTCAGAACTATGAAACCCGGTACCAATTTTTTTCGTAATACTATTACTTCAAACAATTTAAAATAATCTAACCTTATATACTTTTTTGCTCCTGCGCAATGCTTGTGGTTAAAAGTAAACTTTTTTCTTTATGCCTGTTATTAATTGAGATTAAGTGAGATTATGAGATTAAGTGAGACTCTCAGTCATTTTATATTGACGAAATAAATTTCTGGAAATATCAGATAATACTTCTTTGCCCTTGACCTGTTCTGTTTGATTCAAAATTTTGTTTGTTTGTGTGCTAGAGCTCGTGCAGTAATATATAACCTTTCTGTACGCTGAAGGGTAAAATCATTATGATGACCTACTCAATAACGCATTGTATCACCTTTGACTTGCAAAACCGCTGCTCGCTTTGGCATAGATGTCGCAAGTTCTTGCTTGATGACTATGGTGGATGATGACTTCGTTGATGGCATGGTGTTATTTGATCTCTGGGCTCCCTTTCTATAAAAGCCTAAATGTGCTCTATTAGGGTTAAGATCCGGCGAGTTAGGTAACCAGGATACATTAACTGAAATTATACTCCTTGAGCCACTCCAACACAATTCAAACCTTGAGACATGCGTCGTTAACCTGTTGGAAGATTTTATTTCCAGTTGTGAAAGACTCCACGTAAGGGAGGATTTGATCCATAATTAGGAGGAAAATAGAGAATTTTGGGATTGTAATTTTAGGAGAAGTTTGTCCCTGCCCCATGCTGTTCTGAAATAAGGATATTATTGTTATTTAGATGCTCGTTGAGTCTCTTTAAAATGTTTCTTTTGGTTACGAGAGAGAGAGATTGCTGTACAACTCTCTGAGAGGGTAAAATATTTACATGGCTTAAGAATAATACTGAAAGACGCCGTTCCGCACTGGTATGAGAAATAGCCAATCATCGATGCTATTCGTGATATTTATATAAGCAATAATTAGATTTTTTAAAAACTAAGTATTTTTAATGCCTTTCTCAACAAGAATGTTTATTATTAGTGAATCTTTGATAAACTGCATATTTTTAGAAGGTATTGAGGCTGGAAAAGGGCAATTCTGACTCGTAGGAATTTTTATCTTTTAAGTAATTTTTGTCAGCATAGTTAACAATTCTTTCAGTATTTGGGTACTAATTAATTGGAATTGGTGTTGCAAAGAGTTGGATGAGATTTCTGATTTACCTTTGTCAAAGACAGCGAAAGTAGTATGAATGTTATGGGTGTAGATGATCTGGGCTCTCTTCTTTCTAAAGGTTTTGACTTCTCCTCAAAAAGAATTATCTTTAGCGTTCAGGGAAATAGAGAGATTCTCCCCTTGTTTGGCTGGTAAGCTTCCGAGCAGTATGTTTGATTTCATTTTACAGGTCACTAAGGATTTTTTTTTTTTTGACAATGGAAGTTCTGGTTAATTGCCGGGTTATTTTATTATTAATTTTTTTGCTCTATTAATGCTCTCTTTCTTTAAATAAGCTGAGGAGTTCCCTGCTGATTTAACTATAGCTGTTATGTTATGATGCCACATATGAGGCATAAAATTTCTTAGAAATACAATTGAAAACGAAAGCAAAAGTTGTCTTACGTGAATGTTAAAATATGTGCAGTACACACATTAGAAAAAAAATATATCCAAATGAACGTATTTTTTAACTGAATATAAGTTCCCCACATTACCGATTATCATTAATAGAAAACAGCCGGAAAATAAATTTAAGACAGAGTATCAATTTCAAATCCACTATTGTTTCTGACTACTAAACATCACCTCAAGACCACGAAATCTTATCAAGCGATACACAGAACTAAAATGTGTGGCTCGAGGAATCTTCATTGATATTTCTTTACAAAATTGGTCTTCGTAAGCATTGGAAATGGTTCAAGAGAGTGTCATGCAGCTTTCCATGTCAAATCTTTCTCTCACAGCAATGATTCTGTGATTATTTCAGCGATAAAGTGGGCGGATACTACAGACACTGACATCAGATTCGATGCATTGTTCTAGGACGGATTCCAATAAAGATCTAAAGTGTGAAATATAATGATGGTAGTTACATGTAAATTGAACTGATGCTTGAAATCCCCACATGTTGATGTTTGGAAGTGAGGAAAATAAAATTTTTGATTTAATTTTGTCCCATTTCTTATGCATTATTTAAAGTCATGGGTTAAAAACGGAGAATATTTGCAGATATACAATATGTTTTAGGCATCTGTAGAGCAATATTAATTAAAAGACACCATATTCAGGAAAATTTTTAGTTTTGAAAAAATTCAAAATGTTTCGAAGCACAATATCTTAAAGCAGAGCTTCTCAAACTTTCTATACTTGCGACCCAATTTTTAGATATAATTTTCATCACGCACCGAATACAATAACAATGTATTGAATTCAATAAAAATATACTTTGAAGCTATGCTACAATACGACTTGAACTATAAACCGTACAAATTATCAAGATAAACATTAAATTTCATATATAATTTCATGACATGCCCATAGGATCACTGGTAATTATTAAACTTGTTCTTAATTTAGTACTGTTAAATTAATTAAGACAAATTTCTGAAGTACTGATACATTTATAAGTGTATCAAATAAGTGTAAATGTGTGATTTATTTTTTATTATGCCAGAATGTATTTTATTTTGCTTCCTTTCAGTAAAATAATAGTTTTTTTTTTAATATTTTGTTTTCGATTTTTGGATATACTTGCTCTATGTAGTGTTATCACGCCTCCTTCATAGTTTGAGGAAATCTGTCTTAAAGCAACTTGCATTACATCTGATGTACAGATATTTCTATATCTATATAAAGTAGTATGAAATTAATTGTAGTAAAATATTTTATGAAAGTAACTTATAACTGTGATGTTGCAAAATCTTTAAAATTATAATTTCTAATACAAGTTTCTGTTCTGTCTCTCTATTTTTCAAATATTACAAAGAATCCTAATCACCACAACTATTGGTTAATTCAAGAACTCCATTTCTCGAATGATAAGGTGTACTGCAGAACTTAATTTTAAACGCAATCCATTTAAAATTTCTATTGCATTCTTCTCATGTACGAACTTTGTTAACTTTTATTTACCTTCTGAAAGGCAGAAGTAAAATATGATGATTTCCATTCCCCTTTATTATCGTAGAAACCATCGTACCTACAGACACAGTACCTTAGTAATGTTTACATTGTTCGAAAATCACATCAGCGTGACCATTTAACTTCTGCTCCTCTTCGTGAAGCTTCTCAAATTATCCCTACTTCAGTTCGCTTCACATTTGGAATAGGAGAACATTTCCGGGTGCTTAAATTTGTTTTGTGTGGAGTTGTTCTCCCAACATTCCAACTCTAGAATTCCTGTAGTATGCTTTGAGGTTTCCGGCTAAGTACATAAAATGTTATTTTCATTTATATCTTATGTTATTTAATTATCAATTGTCTTTGTATATTTAAGGTTGAAAAAAACCATTATTTATTATGTTAATTTAAACATATTTTAAAGCTTTGTTTTCTAAGGACGTTTTAAAACTACAATTAACAAGTTTTATTAAACACTATAAGTTATGAAATCAATATGAAGATATTATAAACATAATTAATGAATATTTCTTATCTAAAATATTTTCTTAACAACTGAATTATGGTATGATTTTATTTATTATATTCCTCGATGAAATTATTTTCATTTTTTGTTTCTTGAATTCATAATTGATTAAACGAATTATCAGAGTTGTACTACTTTGAAATATATTGATGCGTTTGGATATTGTAATTAAATTTGACCCATACAATTGAGGATACACTTCATTTTATTCATGAGCCAACAAAACAATCTAGAGTTATTTATTTATAGCAGATCCCATGGCTTATAACCATATTTTTCAAGTTTAAGTATTTTATAAAGGCACACAAAACACAATAACAAATTTTTGAAAAATATTCTTAATTGCAGTTTTATTATTAGGAGTTATATATCATTTAAGCAGCAGATTTATTCATAAATTGGATATTTTTTAACGTCCAATGATTCTTATTAGTAAGGAGGCGATATTTTTGACAATTCGTAAGAATTCCATTACTTTTCCCTCCAATATTTTTTAAGAAGTTTTGTATTTAAAATGCTTTATGTGATTCAATTTTTTCAATTTCTACTATTTAGCTCACTCTCTCCCTCCTCATATATATATATAATATATATAATATATATATATATATATATATATATCTTGTTCAAATTTTCAATGGTTAATAAAATACTTTTTATTCATCCACTGAAGTTTAAATACATTTTTTAAACTTGTAGTGGATAAAACTTTTAACAGTTTCTCTAATATTAACTCAATAATTAATTTTTATTTTTAATTTTAATTTATTCTGCGTTATTTCTGACGAAGTGAGCTTTTGCACCAATAGATGGCGCCAATAAGTTTTTCTAACGGAATTTTTCTTGTGACTTCAAATATATTTTCTGAAACTTGTTGTTCACACAGTTTTCATCAAATATGAATTCATTTATTCCATTTAATTAACTAAAATAAACATTTTCTTTGTTGATCTAAGTAGGAATTGATTTAAAAAAAGTTTTTGTTGTTGCTGTTGCTCATCCCCATGCCTAGTCAAGCTAGACCAAGTCAATGATCTCACTCACTCTCAAATAGTCCAACACCATCAGAGGGTCATCATACAGACCTTGTTTTGTAAGCCCCATGCAATCAAGAATGTGTTCTGGAGATGCCTGGTAGGTAGAACTTCTAGCGTAAGTCAGGAAAAATTTGTTTCCATCCTTAAAAGTTCGGAGGTGGCTACTCCGGAAACAATTTAGAATAGTTTGTTCCTGCCTGCTGCATTGAAGGGAAAGAGAACCACCAGGGCGTTTTGCCTCATACCAGTGATGAGCAGGAGGAATAAATGATTGCTTGTTGTTCATGTAGGTGGAGTGCAGTCATTAATAGGTGAGATGGGCCGAGTTCCTAGTAGGTTGAGCTGCGCCATCTTTTGCTAGGGCGTCAGCAATATCATCGCCCTCGGTGTTAACGTACAGATGAACCCATTGTAGATGGATCACGCGTGAAGATGAAAGACGTTTTAGTTTCACCAAAATAGTTTTTAAATAGACGTTTTAGTTTCTCCTGTGTTATCACCCACCTTATGCCAATTAGGAAGATGTTGGATGGCACTACGACTGTCAGATAATATCCAGATGCTGTTCGCACCAGGAATTGAGAGTGCCTCTTTAGGACCTATATCAATAGCAATGAGTTCATTGCGAAAAACAGAGCAACCATCACAGTTTATCAGTTTAGTGGTGACTGAAATAGTTTTGGGACTTATTATAAATACCACTGCCAGAATGGGAGTGTGTTCTTGTTTTAAAGTCTACATATTTTAAAATGATATTTATGTCTGTATAAATAACATATATACATCGTGTATACTGGGTGTTGTGTTTTGGTAATTATTATAAGAATTTCATAATGGAAAAATATTTTTTTAAAAACATCGCAAAAAAACATTCATTTTGCCAGTGGTTCCATTCAATGATTTATATGTCAAGTAATTATTTATGCACAAATATGAGTGAATGAGTGTTCACTAAATCACACTTTAATGAAACTTTGTGGCTGCGGTAGCCTTGTGGTCATGGTTTCCAGCTCGTAACCGGCGTTGTCGAGTAGCGACCTAGTACCACTGAAGACCTGCCGTGTAGAATGGCTGATGCACTTTAAATCTATTGAGGCTCAACGGATTTTGTTGCCATGGTGTGGAAGTCCGGAGAGGTAGTGTGGTCTTCGTCACTTACCTTGTTTCAGAATTATGAGGTTCATCGCTAGTAGCCCTCATGTTGCTTTACAGTGATACTTAAGTTAAAATCGAAGGCTATTAGTAACAAACCTCGTAATTCTGAGCCACAGTGAAATGACAAGGTCGATACCTGAGTCAGCATCCCATTTTTTGAGTTAAGACAAATTTAAAGATCATTAGCTCCTCTAGATGACAGGCCTTCAGGGATATCAGGACTCTTACTAGAACAGCTCGCCACTCGATGAGTTCGTGACTGTGAAACTTAGGTTACACCGTCCACCATAAATATGGGTGGATAATTTAGAGCATTAAATTAAATACTAATCCACCAAATAATAACTTAGATATAAAATGAAAGAAACTTAAAAATTTAATTTTAAATATATTTCAAAAACATTTTGTGTAAATAATATAAGTAATTAACAACCATCGTTGCCACACTTCATGAAGACCCAACAAAATAAGAGAACTAAGAAATACGATGCTGAAATTTTTTTAATATCGTGTCCCTTGCAGAAACTACGAATAATTACATTCAGATAATCAACTTTTAAACTCTGTTGTTTGATTTTACTAGGTAAGTTATCAAATAGAAACAGAAGTCAAGCTTACAAAGGATCACTTCTTGATCTTCAATATTTAATTAGAGCTGTACATAGTTTTCAGTTAATGGTGCCTTTAAAAATCCTCTGCTATTACTGTGTTGGCTGTATTGGAGTTCTGTCGTCAAAATCTTTATAAACCTGAGTGTTCTAAGCTCATTTTTAATTTCAAATGGATTATCACTTAGGAATCAATCCAACAGAATTGATTGTATTGGGTATAATATCTTATTTTTAATAAATTGGCAATAGCTTTTATTGCAATCGCGTTTTCCGTCTTTAAATTTTTCAACCGTCATCCATTAATTTCTTTGATTTCTCACTATGACTGAAAAAGTTTTGGGACAAAATATAGGTGGATGTAATTGCGAAATTAGTGTAAAGCATATAAATCATATTTAATTAAATAATTTCTAATTTTTGATATTTTGTGATCCATAAGCAATTTTAGGTATTTGAGATAAATTCCTTTGAATTCTCTACAAGTGATATTTTTAAACCTCTGATTTTTATTGCCTCCAAAACGAATTATTTAATTAAAATTTGGTTCTTACAATTGAATATCCCTGAGTAGCATAGGAAAAGTAGCTGTATGAACTAAAATCTTGAAATAAAACCACTATTTATTTTTCTATTTGACTGAACTATAACAGCAAAATCCAGTAAAAGAATCCTATACTTCATCAAATAGATATTCTCGCAAGATATGGTCAATTTTTCATCCTTCAACCGGTAGCCAATGATTAAATACCTTCGACTACAGTCGAACGGAAAAGCTTAAAAATAATATTCTGCACCAAGTATAAATTATAAAAAAATTGAGAAAAAACTGAAAAGGTAGTGAATTCTAAAAGTAGTCATTCATTGTCGATTAAAAATAAAAACTGTGAAGAAAATTCGTTTCTTATTTTCAAAATGATGGATGGCAATACTTAACTTCTACTACAATAACTCTGTCATTTAATTTCTTGTTGCGCGGCTGAAAGCAATTTGAGTCGTTTCTTGAAAAAAAGGAGCGGTTACTTGTTGGCTGGAATTTCTTTCTGGATGATTCATCTCTAGAGCATTACTTTTTTGATAAATGGATTTCAATTTAATGGGTTAAATCTTTCTTGTACCACATTTTTCTCGCTTCTTATTTCAACATAGACGAGTTATTACACTAAGCGGTTAAAAAGTGTAGCATTTAAAATTTGTTTTTTTTTTTTATTGAAAATGTAAAAGCTGCTTTTTTTTCTTTTTGGTGCTTCATCCAAAGCATGTTTATTGTCTATTGTCGGTTTATACAACCTTTGATAATAAAGTTCGGCGAATGAAGAGAGTCTGAACGGCACTGGTAAAACAAAACGCTGCACATGTGTAACGGCAGGGGGTTGATCATCTGCTACCACCGTTGTTTATTTGAGACTCATTTGGGTTTCATGTAAGACTTGTTATTCAAAGGGGCTTGTTTAGTACGTTAGTTTTTAACTGAGAGCAGGAAATGAACGAGCAAAAGATAAGTTTAAAGTTTTGTTTTAGGCTTGGCAAGACACCTAAAGAAACGTTTGCAATGCTGGTACCTGTTTAAGAAGATCAAGCAGTGTTCGTGAAGTGTGCGTATGAGGAGTTCACCCTTTTTCGAAACGCAGGGAACATGTTTCTGACAACCTTTGTAGTGGAAGACCTCCGTCAGTAAAGACAACGTTAAGAAAGTGAGAAAATTAATCTCTAAAGTTCGTCAATTAACTGTGAGCATGATAAATGACGAACTGTTGATAAACCACGAATCCAAACGAGAAATCGTTACCCAGAATTTAGGGATGAGGAAAAACGTGTTATCGGTATTGACGATATTCCTAACATCCAACGAAACGTGTTGAGGTTTTTGAACTTCATCCCAAAAGAAAACTTATTGCAAAGTTTCCAGGATATGTATAGCAGATCTCAGAGGTGCATGGATATGAGAGGTGACTATTTAGAAGGACAGTAAGGTAACTTTCGTTAATATTTCATCCACGTTAATGTTATAGGACGATTCACCAAATTTTATTGTCAGAGGTTGTGTTTTCGGTTTCATGTAATCCTTAGAAAATGTACTGGTTCCACTTGCAGTTTTTTTTGGCAATCGGAATAAATTTCTCATAATAATTTTACTATAGATAAACATTTTTTAAAATTTATGTTTTATCTCGTTGTTCCAAGTAGTAAGTAAGTAACATTTAAGAAATAATTAAATAAATATAGTGTATTTATATTTAATCCCTTACGAATGACCTTTGTTGCGGCTGCCCAATGTGTCTGGTTGTGTACGGTATGGTTCATAAACGGTTGGTACAGAATGGGCCTCGTTTATGTTACTTTTTAAAAATATTTACCAATTTGTTCCCCCGTTAGTGTTAATGATTTCTTTTTATCTTCTTAACTTTTGCTTATTTTTCTTGAAATGTAGTAAACAAATCCTAAAACTACAAAAAATTCCCCAGATCTCCATTTTTTTTTGAAAGGTTGTTGCAAGTAATCGCATACCTTAAATAATGAACCTGCAACACACAGAAATGAACTTTGGTAAAGCATCGGTTTTCTTCCTTAACTGCCGGTCCAACTAAAAGAGAATACGGTGGTGATCCAAGAAATACCAGAGGATAATGGTATTTCTTGGGTCATTGTTTTTTTTCTTTTTGTCTCTCTCTAAAAGTAAGCCGATTAAATCACACCTTCAAAAAACACTTGGCTTAAAATATTTTCTATTCGACGTAGCTGAAATAACCATTGAACCATTGGTCCCTTATCACCTCTTACGAGTGGAATTTGTTGTTGGAATCAAAAGATTTTGCGTGAGATTCTTATGTGGTTTCGACTACTTCTTGATTAACGTATGGTCAAAGAATAATTTACCTCACAGTTTATCTATGATAGTGTCTTATTCTGGACAATTTTACATAATAAACTGAGAGATCTAAGGGCTCTCTTTGGAAAAGCAATGTTTTTTTTTAACAAAAAATCCATTCAAAGTTGAGTTTTTCGTAAATAGGAAAATTTTTTATATTCTTGAGAGTTAAAATTTAAGAAATCATCCACATCTCTCATCTAAATGACATTAAATTATATCTTTAAATATTCTTACTGCCACATCTGCTTAAACTATAAAGTAGAGGTGGAATTCAACCGCTTTACACCAATTCGAAAGAAACAATATATATATTTTTTTTATTAAATTCGACGAAGCAGTTTTTTAAAATAATGCTGGTAATAATGTTCTAATTGTGGTAGGCACCAGAATAGTCTCCTTAATACAGAAATTCTAAATCCGCATTACCTACTGTTTTAATTTCATTTGAACAACATTTTATTACAATTTATAATTTCGGAAAGTTTCAGAATTATTGCGGAATAAATGTTGCAAACTCAAAAAAAGAGCTCTGAATGATACTTTAAATATAAACATACGTTCAGAAAAAATCCAGCCTGCTTCTAATGCATCAACAAAAAATAAATGATAATTGTCTATAACATAATAGTTAAATTAACATATCTCGGAACCATTTCACCATCCGACAGTTTGTAGAAAAATCTGACCTGTATACAAATTTAATGTTTTAAATAAATAATAAAATAGATGAAAATTTTTGAAAAACTGTTATATTTAGAAAAACAAATTTCGTCTTTGTGTCACACTAAATTTGCAAAATGTACCCTAGAAGAGGAAACAAGGTATCTGAACAACTTAAAATGACCAAATTCTGTCAAAACACATATATTTCTTTTGTTGTTATTTTATTGAACAGAGCGAACTTTAAACTTTGTAAAACATATTTTGTTTTGTTTATAAGTTTTCCAGAGGCCAAGATGCAACCAATTTTACAAGATTAGAAAACTCGGAAGCGGCTCTTTAATCTACCAGAATTGGGCATTGAAATTGTTTAAAATCTATCCTAACAGTCTGATAATTTAAAATATTATAAATGTACTTCTGTGAAACTTTTTAAACCTGATATATATATATATATTATATATATATATATATTCTAGAGAATATACTAAAATATTTCTTATTGTATGAATATTTTATTGAGTTATGGCCCATTATTTAAATAATGCTGTCATAAAAAAATGTCACATTTCTTATAATATTTACTCAATCAGCTCTAAGACTTTAAATCTTTAATAAAAAATTAAAATTTTAGTACAATCTTTAGATATATGCATTTTATTTGTGTTAGTAACACTTTTACTGATATAAGTTTATTACTATTCCTCTAATTGCTTTGAAGTTCTTCAAAACTATTACCAAAATTTCACTTATATTTGCGGTTCTTAAAAGTTTTAGATATTTTCTTAAATACTGTTATTCAAATAATAGTACTTATTGGTATTGATCCTTAAAAAAAGCATTTATAATGTTTTAGTGTGTCATTTCTTGAAAAAGTACTCCGAACGTGTTCCGATACCGTAATAAAAAGAATTTGAGACTGCCTTTCAAGAACATTAGAATTCAGATTTTTGAACGGTTTCGTTCTTTCCTTTTTAGAACTCTCTCTTTGAGTGTTGACTAGATATATAATAAACTTATTAAAATTTATCCACATGGAAATAAAAATTTAATTTTGAGTTAAATAAATAAGTTAACAGCTTTTTTAAAAGGATTTAAATATTTTAAGAGTATTGTATTATTTAAAAGTAAATTATTGGTTCGTAGTTTTCAAAAGCTATTTCTCATTATATATATCACATTTTTCTTTCAAACAACATGTTTTTCTTTAAATGGATAAACAAAATCAAATAATACAATACCTTTTTTGAAAAAATTAAGCAAATATTAAATATTTGACCTTTAATAGATGTTTTAAGCGCAAGCAAGCTCACAGTATATTTTTTACGTACATTTCATCAATATTCAGAAATAAAATAAGATAAAATATAAAAATAAATAATTCAGACAAAAACCAAAAAGGAAAAATAGAATCAATGGAGAATATTGTGTTCACATTCAGAAGTAAAAATACATAAATAAATAAATGAAAATAATGATAAATCATCACATGGTCACGGTTTTCGAAAAACGAATAAGGTGATTGTTCAAACAAGAAAGTATTTTTTACTTTGTTAGGCACAAGCGCAAAAAGAACAAAAACAAAGGAAAAACTATTAATATCAAATATAAAAATAATAATGTTTCATAAAATAAAATAATAAAAAGACAACGCGTTTAAAAAAAAAAAAGATGGAAGTTATTAAAGTGAAATGAAGCAAAGAAAATAAAATATGCATAACGTCGATGAAATTGTTAAGATTACAAATAATTCTATTAAAACTGTTATTTTCATGAAATCTTTTCCAGACATATACAATGTCGTTTTATTTCAAACCAATAATTGAGACACATAACTGCATATTCAAATATGTAGATTTGATTTTGAATTGTTAATAAGAAGTTTTTTTTATTAATCTTACGAAGAAGCTATATTTAGTTTTTTGATAAATTATTCATAGAAAAATGTTCTCATGAAAAAAGGAAAACTACTGTATTCTTAATTATATTTTGTATGTTTAGTGTACGATGAATTGTAAATATCATAGTAAATCAGATTAAAAAACATATGAAGCAATGCATATTAATTAATATTTATAGTAGAAGAGTTTTCGTATTGCATTATAAACCTTTCATGGTAAATAATTGTTTAATAAATTACAAAAAAAGATATCACATTATGGATAATGAATACTTTATACAGAGACGACGTATTTCCTGAAACTACAAAATACGGTTACAATATTGAGGATAAATACATTTATATTTGTTACTATGCAACTGTAATAAAATACTCAGCATAATAAACCATGATCAATTGTAAAATTAGATTCAAAATATGAGAATAAATACGAGTAAATGAGTGAGTGTTAGAAATTTTGTCGCAAGAGCCAAATTTGGCAAAACTGCGTCAAACATTTGTTAAAATATTTAAACACATGATACAATGGCTGAAATATTTGATAAAAACTCAGTTTTTTAATAGTTATAGGCAAAATACCACATTAAATATAAAAATCCAATTTTAAAAACAAAAGCGAACAAATTTTGGCTGGAGAAAATACGCGAACCTTACTCAATGTGTATATTCTTATTTTATAATATACTCAGCGTGTCAAAGAAGCGTTAAACTAACACTGGATCTCAACCTATAGCGCCATTTGTATTGCCCAGCTTCCGTGATATATCATAACTGTCAGCTGATACATCATAACTGTCAGCTGATACAGTGCCCAATCCTTAATGAATTTGCTCACAAACTTGTGCTATTTGGATCATCCTTACAGAAATACATTTTTTTTACGTTTAAATTAAAAGATGACACAAGCAGGTGTAATTAAATTTCATACTAAACTTGGAAAACGTGCCACTGAAATGTAATACCGGGTGAGTAGGAAGTCTGTAAAAATTTACAAATTTATAAAACGCTGAAAATTAAACAAAATAAAAAATGGTTTCCAGGTTTAGCATCGAAAAGTCACGGGATTGTTTTTTAAGGTAAGAAAAAAATTCCAAAAAACACCCGATAGGTGGCGTTTATTGCATAAGTGAAAGAAAAGACTCCCAAATAACAGAAGTAATGTTATATAATCATTTATTACAGCAGCATGTGCTCTACATATCTCACACTACAAGGGATGACACATTCCAAGCGTGTCACAAATCCAGCAACGGTAGAGCGCAGAATGTCCGCCTGTATATATGTTAGCTATCGGTGCGTCGCCTCTTTCAATTCCGACAAAGTAGATGGACGGGATTAATACACCCGAGGATTTTAATATCCCCACAGCCTAAAGTCCACTGGAGTCAGATGTGGAGACCGAGGAGGCCATGTAAACTTGCAAACTTTTGCTAATGATTCTTAGACTTGGTCGTCCAGATCTTACACGATCTTCAAGTGATCCAGTTTCCTCAAATCGCTGAACAAGCTTTATGAGACGTATCACTGTTGAAGACCCTTTTCCAGTCCTCAAATTTTTCTAAGGTCTGGATTTACGCAGTGAAACAGCCGCTGATTCCTTGTTTATGGAAAACAGCTTCACCGACAAAGATTTGTCTTTATCGCTCAGCATCCTTGTTCATTTAGTTGGCATGCAACGGAGAATTAGATCTGGATCAAGACATTCTGTATTTGTAATCGCCTGTCTCATTTGCATATTTCCAACTCAGTTGTTTGTACAAGCAGTATCAGTCGGCAGTTTTTTTCTTATCTTAAAAAAAATCCCATGATTTATGGATGCTAAACCTTCAAATCGTTTTTTATTTTGTTTAATTTTCAGGGTATTATAAACTTTTAAAGTTTATACGGACTTTTTGCCCACCCGATATTTAAGAAAATAAATCCACGACTAGTTTTGTGTAAGTATTATATTATAGATCTAATTTTTTTTTCTTACGGCACAAATGTTTTTTGAACGAGCCAGAAAAAAAAAGTTCGATCAAAAACCAAAACAGTGCTAATCGCATTCTTTGACAGAAAAGGTATCGGCAAATAATTTGTTCTAATTGTATAAAGCAATTATTGGTGAGTATTATTTAAATATATCAAAACATTTGAGCTGGTCAGAATTCGTAACATTTCTCCAGCATAATGGGATGAAAACAGTTGGTGTATGTTGCAGGTTATGCATTCAGTCGCAACTCATTTAAAGCGTGATGACTTTTGACAAAAATTAAAGTATTTACGTATTCAGTAATTCACAGAATTCCCTATTCATTCAATAAATTTAAGGGATCTTAAAAGGGTATTATTTTTTTTATAACATTGTGACTGTATAAAAAAACTTCGACGTGAGCTTTAAAGGTAATCCCCGATACAGTTAATTCGAACAAGAACTCTGTGTTCGTTAGTAAGCTGCTGTAATAAATGTAGTGAAGCCAAAAAAGCTTTTATTATGAATAAAACCCTACAAAAAATATACATAATTTATTGTTTTTATTTAATTTTAGAAACCTAATAATAAAAATACATTTAGTATATGTATATAATTCTATTTTCTATATTCTTAAC
>BMAO01037185.1:0-18827 GCA_019973975.1 Trichonephila clavata
TCAAATCGTTTATCCGTGAAACGCTTTCTACCGCGTTTTCGTGCGCCGCTTCAACCATTAATTCACGACAGCAAAAATATGCCAGCAAAGGTCAATGAAAATAACTTTCGGCATTCAAAATTCATAACTCCGTTACCGCGAAACTTCTCAAACACAGCAACTGTAATGGAAAATACCTCTGCCCTTTTGCCCTCAGGCCATGCGGTCCTCTAACACAACGGAAATATCTTTTCCAGCAGCAGGACTTCTGTTTTCGTCACTTTCAGATCTAAGTAAGTACTATGGAGCACTTTTGAAGTTTACATTTCTAACAGATACCGTCAGAAGGAGAACAACATGAGTCTTCACGGCATTAAACAGAAATTTCAGATGAGTTCTCCAAACAGCGTCTTCAGCGGGGTGTAAGTAGTGCCTCTGAACCAATGTGTTCCTTCATCCAAAAATTACCACAGAAGTTTTGAGCTGTACTTTCATATTTTAGATCAAAATGTACTTCCATTTCTTTAAACAGAAATTCAGACGTTGAAACAAGCATTACCAAGTAGGAGAGTTGTAATTTTCTTAAATAATAGTAAATATAAAATAAATATTACAAAATTAAAGAAAGTATTCAAATAACTATAAAATATATACTGTAAATATATTTTTGCAATTTTATAAATGTAGATATTTCTGCATTGGAGCTGACTTATTATTTGTTAAAAAATGAATATGTATACATTTTTAAAGGTTATCGCATCATGTAATGAGTTTGAAAATAAAGGATCAGGATGGGAATTCCAAGAGTGGTGAAGAATAAACTTAAGATTGCCATCTACAAGCCCTTAGCAGCAGCTTCTTACCTTCCTCTTCCACAAAACTAAAAATAAAAAAGCTATTTTGAACATTAAAAATGAGGACAACGTTGCTTTTTATGGTGTGTGTTAGCTCATCTTCATCCTGTGAAGCCAATGCAAATAGAGTGAGTACTTATTTAAAATTTCAGAATGAATTGTGTACAAAAAACCTTACGTTTCCCACTCCATTAAATCAGATTGAATGTTTGAAGAAAAAAAAAAATATCAATTAATGTGTTCGGTTTCGAGAAGGAAATATTCCCCTTGAAATAACAACAAAGGATTTTGATAAGCATGTAAATTTGCTCTTGATCTCAAATCAAGAAAAAAGACATTATTGTCTTATTAAAAATTTAAATCGATTACTTTAGACCTAACCCAACATAAATCAGAAAGTTTTTATTGTAATTATTGCTTCATAGGTTTGTTAAAAAATCAGTCTTAGATGCTCATATAGTGGACTGTAGGAAACATAAAGAACAAAAAAATAAAAAATGCCCGAAAACAAATGGTTAGAATTTGAGAACTTTAAATTTAACTTACCTGCTCCATATACCATTACCGACTTTAATCCCTTATTGTGAAAATTAACTCAAGCACGCCTGATCCTGAAAGATCTTTTACAGTGCCAATAGCAATCATATTCCATGTGGTTATGCATATGTAGTGATTGGACCTGATGGAAATTTTAAAAAACCCTCCTGCTGTTTATCGAGGAGAAAATGCCGTTGACCATTTTTTAAAAAACATTATTAAGGAAGAGGAAGATATACTAAATATTTTGAAAAAAAATTGAGCCAATACATTTTTCTGATGAGAATAAACTACATTTTAAAAAATGTCACTCATTGTCACATATGTGAAAAACCTTTATTGGGGACAGAGTTCGGATCATGACCATCTCACCGGGTCATATCGGGGTGCTGCTCATAATATTTGTAACATTAATTATACATTGGCTAAACATATCCCTGTTGTAATTCATAATTTACGAGGGATGATTTCATTTGATCATGCAGAGTGTTGGGAAAATAAAAAACAAAAATCTTACTTCTATACCTTCCAATAGTGAAAAATATATATCTTTTTCTCTCGGTTCTCTACGTTTTCTGGACTCGCTGCAGTTTTTAAATGCCTCTCTCGAAAAGTTAGTTTCAAATTTAGAGAAAAATGAATTAACACTAACAAATAAATTTTTTAATCAAAAAACCGATCTGATGCTTCATAAAGGAATTTACCCCTATGAATATATGGATACTTTCCAAAAATTTAATGAAGGATGCTTGTCCTCTAAAGAAGCCTTTTTTAACTCACTTACAAATGAACCTGTAAGTGATGATGATTATGCACACTGTCAAGAAGTATGGAAAAGTTTTAATCTTAAAACTCTTGGAGAGTATCACGATCTGTACGTGACGAGGGACGTGATTCTGCTTGCTGACGTTTTTCAAAATTTTCGACAATTATGTTTAAATTTTTATAAACTAGATCCGTGTCATTGTTACACAGCTCCCGGACTCGCTTGGCAAGCATGTCTTTACATGTCGCGAGTCAAACTGGAACTTTTTACTGATTTAGATATGCATTTATTTGTCGAGAGAGGCATAAGAGGTGGCATTTCGATGATATCTCATAGATTTAGTGTAGCTAATAACAAATATTTAGATTCTTACGACGAAAACAAACCATCTAAATACATCCTTTATTTGGATGCAAATAATCTGTATGGATGGGCAATGTCCCAACCCTTACCTACTCACGGGTTTGAGTAGATTACAGAGCCAATTGATTTTATGAAAATTTCGGATGAGTCTAACATAGGTTACATTTTAGAAGTAGACATGGAATATCCACAAAACTTACACGATTTACATAAAGACTATCCCCTGGCCCCAGAAACATTAAATGTGACAAATGATATGCTATCCCCATATTGCAAGTAAATAGCGCAAGAACATAATTTAAATACCAATAGCTGCACGAAATTAGTTCCTAATTTGATGTGTAAAAAAGGTTATATCGTTCATTATAGAAATTTAAAACAATATGTTTTTCTAGGTTTAAAAGTAACTAAAATCCACAAAGTGCTTAAATTTCACCAAAGCCCTTGGCTTAAAAAGTACATTGATTTTAATACGGAAAAAAGAAAAAAACGCCAAAAGCTTATTTGAAAAAAAACCTTTTTAAACTATTAAATAATGCAGTATTCGGTAAAACCATGGAAAACCTACGGAAGAGCACAGTAATAGATCTTGTACAGGATCAGAAAAAATCTAAGAAACTCGTTGCTTCTCCTGCATTCCATAATTTTCGAATAATAACAACAGATTTAGTTTCAATAGGGAGAAAAAAAATTTCCCTTTTATTAAATAGACCGATCTACATTGGTTTCTCCATTCTAGATATATCAAAAATTCTTATGTATAATTTTCATTATGAGTATATAAAATCAAAATATAATACCAATGCAAAATTACTTTTTACTGATACCGATTCGTTGTGCTATGAAATTGTAGCATAAGACGTGTATGAAGATATGGAGAAAGATCTACATTTCTTTGATACTTCCGATTACCCCAAAACTCACCCTCTATACAACGAAATAAATAAAAAAGTAATTTTTGCATTGGTATTTATATTTTGATTTTATATACTCATAATGAAAATTATACATAAGAATTTTTGATATATCTAGAATGGAGAAACCAATGTAGATCGGTTCTATTTAATAAAAGGGAAATTTTTTTTCTCTCTCTTGTTGGCCCAAACATTCTCAGGTTGCAGTGAGAAACAATATTTCGAAGAGATGGAACACTACTGAAAATGATGTATCTAAATATCGCCCTCAGCTAATACTGCAATTAGATTTTTGAATTCAAATACTGCAGATAAAGCTGAATATTCTCATGATGTACCTTACTACATGATAATATATTGCAGTACTATATTTTAGTACTTAAAAGTTGTGCAATAAAACTCAAACTTGCTAAACTGTGCCCCAATTTAAAACTGAAAAAAGTTTTTTTTTACAAACCTGGTGATTTTTATAGCTTAAGTTAGTATCATTATTTTATATATAAATACTTTGTGTTTCAAACAGTGCTAGTTTAAGCTCATTTCGAGCACTGGGTACAGAAGATCAACAATTTTTAATAACAAAAATTCAATACTTTTTTAAACTTGTCTTTGTGCAAAGTGCCTATAACATGTGGATCAACTTTTTAAAAGTTATTATACAATATTAAGGGAATGTTTCATCAGAAAAGGTGCAATGATTCTCAGAAATTCAATTTAATTATACTCAGTTTTAAATGTATTTTTCTTCTTATTGAATTACATATAATTTATAAAAAAATAGTATAATTTATCTATAAACAATAGATGGCTCCAAAATACAAGTTAAACTTGTAAAATAGAAATTAGCATATTGGATTGAGTTAATATGAAAGTTTTTGAATAATAATAAATATTTATCAATGATGAAAATGAATTTTATTTTTACAACACAATGAATTGCAAAAAAGATAGAAAAAATTCAATACAATATATATAAAAATGAATAGTTGCATAAAATTTCCATTCGCAATTTCTACTGGTTATGTATCTTGACCAGGCATTGTATGTGTAGTGCATGCAAACTAAAAACTTATTTGGAGAAATGTATTGACATTTCAATATTTTGTTATCACTAATATGTATCTAAAGTATCTTTTTATATATACTTATAATTATTTACACTTAAAAAAAATGGAGGATAAAAAAACATCAGACAGAGAGAGGGAAAAAAGACACAGAATTCTCACTCTGAAGTTAAAATGTGTGAAAATATATTTTTTAGATTAAAATCATTATTATACATCAACAAGTTACTAAAGTTTATCATGAATAAATTGAGTTCCATTCTAATCAAAATCACAGTTTCTACTATTTATAAGCAAGATAATTAACTAATTATAGTATTAGTTTACCAGGAAAATCCTAAATTTCAAGAAACTTTTCAGTTTTCCAAATTATACTTGAGCAAAATATTACATTACTTCAAAGTTTGTCAAAGAAATGCTAAATCAGTACTCATACCATTCCAAAATTTGTAACTTATGTATTAAACTGACAAATAATTTTGCCAAGCAAAAACACATCAAGAACTTTAAAAAAATTATATTATTATTATTACTGTGTTCATGAGACATGATGCCTATGAGCAGGAACAGTTCCAGTTATTAGCTGTATATTTCAACAACATCCCACAGAATCAAATGTCTATACATAAAGCCATATTTGGTTTCATGATCCTAATTCTCAATAAATATACAATTGATGCAAGTACTCTTCTTGGGTCAATATTTGTAAGTAACTCAATGCAACAAATTTATTCAGGACTTATAAGCAGGATAATAATATTGTACATGAGTTTTTTATATTTATGTAAAAATAAATCTAATGATATAAAGCAAATGTAATCTATAATGATAAATCTTCTACTAATTGTGCAAATTTCTATAAATGCTTATTTGTAATAAATACATAGTAAAAAAATTTGTACATCTGTTTGATAGGTTTATGCCACAGTCAAACTCTGAAAAACAAATGTTCTGCTAATAGATACCACACAAATGCATTATTATTATTATTATTTTTGTAAAAGAATTATGGATTCAAAAACGACTTTTTATTTTGAACATGTAAGAGTGAGCAGGACTTTTATATTCCATATATGGACATAAACATATTCTATTATACACACATTTTTATTAAAAAATTTTAATGCCTTAATTTATTATCATATTTGGAATTCAATTCTCGATAAATCATATCTTTTACCTAAAATAGCGCAGGGAGTAGACTTTCAACATGCTGCATGATTTTTTTACATGTAATTTTACAAATGTTAAATGATGATTTTGACTTCTAATGTTTGAAAATGGTACTTGATTCACATCATAAAGTAAGCATTAATGAAGCTGTAGTAAATTGAAACCTTTTTCCATTTCTATAGTGAATGCTTCTCGAAAATATTTTTCTTTTTCCCTGTAATATTCTAAAATTATTAAGTAAAACAAATTTTTGATTTATATGTATGTATACTTGTTTTTGATATGCGCGACATGTATGGTTACATATCAGATTTTTGCATCCTAATTTTAGATAATTAAATACTGAAGTACCTCTGTTAATTACCGTGAAGATGTGTAAAATAAGTAAAATTTAGATTAACTAAACATATGTTCTATTGCGTGTGTGTTAGACATACCTGTCCTTAATTTTACCAAAAACATATCAATGCATTGCAAAATATTATTTTGGGTGGACATTAAGGTATTTTCAATATTTAAAACATTGAATACACTAAAAAAATCTCTTGCAATGAAACCTTTTATTAAGGTTTTCATATGCAAATCACTATTTGCAATGAATTTATTTTTCTGTACAATATCCTTCTGCTTCTATTCTGTTTTGTAAAAGGCAAGCATATCCAGGAAGGAATGGAACGTGCTGGCTTTAATCAGAATGTAACGTTCGCTATCCTTGTATTAAAAGAATTTTTTAAATTTTTTTACATAATTAAGCATGTTTATGTAACTACTGATGAATTTTAAGCTTATAAAGACGTAAAATAAAAATAACATGAAATTTAAAATGTCAATTGTAGTATAGTAAAATTGATAAGTAGAAATTTTCTTTTATCATAAATAATTTTTTTAATATTGGGAAAAGTTAATGCAATCAGTGTTTTAAATATATAGATAGATACTTGCTTCTCAATTTCTATATGATCATGCTCTTCAGTATTGAACTGATTTATTCCCTGATTTCTGGAAAAATAGTGTAATATGAACCTCACAAATTATTAAAATTTATTGTATGTTCTTCACCATACAGCATTATACATTTATGGATGCATATTTTTAAAGTACACATGAACTTCATTGATTTACTTGTACTTGTAAGTGTATTGTTCTGAAAATTACAAAACAATGACTTTGCTGAGCCACAATTCAGTTTAAAATTCTTATCTAGGTGCTTGTTAAATTAGTGAAAATAATTATATAAAGAGATAAAAGAAAAAAAAATGTAGGTGAGTTCAACTGCGTACTTTTTCATCAGATAGATCAGAAGATCAGAATAGGTCCCAGAAGTAGTACCCTGGTTTTTTTTTTCGTGTCTGCAAAATTGAAATGCTTTGAAGTCGGCACATTTACTAACATACAGTGTAATAAAAATTCAAATGACTGCAGCATAGAAAATGTATAGATATATATTAGCATTATACACACACAGTTAGGAAATGAAATGAACAAAGTTATGATGATATTTCTATAAATTAAAAAGTATTTTGTATTGCTACTAAATGGATGGCAAAATTTAAGATTGAGATTTTATTCCAATAAAATTTAATACAACAAAAAAAGTTCGTTATTTAGACAGTTCAGTTTCAAATTTTTGTCCGTACTGCTTATAAAATTGTCGATAAAGTAACAAAAGCAAGTAATATAAAAAAATAATAAGTCATTCCTTCTTAGGTAAGAATTTTATTTTAGTTACTTTTTGTCAAATAATTACAATTAATATATATAAATATGTGTATACATATGACAGAATAACAATATTAAGTGGAAATTAATTTTTTATTAATATTCATTAAAGTATTGCATTGCTATCCAAAACAAATGTGTTTCAAATTTCAGTTTAACTGAATGTTTTATTGGACACAAGTCGCCAAAATGGTCGCTATGTCGCCAAAAATGATGCCAACATAGATGTATTTATAATTCTTAGAATAATTGTTTTATTAATTGTAATTAAATTACTGTATTGTCAACCAAAATAATCATGTACATAAAATTTCAGCTCAATCGAGCGCTTCAAAATGTATTTTACTGAAATTGAAAATTTGAACAAGATAAATAAATATCGAGAGTGTGAACTAATAGTAGGAATTGGAGGGGGGGACCCCGTAGGTATATATAATCAACTACATACTTAACAAATACAGAGCATTCAGAATAGATCACAGAAGTGGTACCCGGATCTATGTATGTTTGCAAAATTATAATTCTACGAATTCGAAATGTTCAGAAAATATTTCAGACTCTTTCGAAAACTTTAAAAGCCGTCAGCGTATTTCATAAAAAAAATATTGGAAATGAAATAATTAAAAGTACACACATTTCAGTCGAAAATTCTTTTGGAATATCTTTTTTCATTTGTTTTTGATAGTAAATGCAAATCCGAAAATTCCGCCAAAATACTCATTTGAATGAAACACGTGGCTATTTGTTTTGTATATCGTCACGTGATCATGACATCAGGTGTATCGAGTCCATTAAGAATCAAAGAAAAAATTATAAATATTGTTTTTGATCATTATAATTATAATAAAAATATCTAAAAATCCCGAAAAAATTGTATGTAAAGTATAAATTTCCGTATTCAGTGAGAAATGTGGCATCATATAACGTCATAACACCAAAAAATCACTTAAAAATTAAATTTCAAAACATTTAAGCTGCATTTACGCCAAGGCAGTCGACGTGAAGCGTTGAGCGTCTAGCCAATCAGAGACTTCTGGGGCAGTCGAAAAAGTTGTGATCCCAACTTTTTAACTTAAAAGGTTGTTTTCGGTCAATGTTAAGGGATAGGGATCAAACGGGAAGCACATTTGCCGGCAGGAAAAAGCTCCAATAATAAAAAAAAAATCTCTATGGGTATAAAAAATTTATTCTTTAGAGGATAGTGTTCTTTGAACATCGATTTTTGAAAAAAAAATACGCAGTCTTCAGCAGGGCCGGATCTACGTATGGGCTTAATGGGCTGCAGCCCAGGGCTCCCTGGGATCTAGAACCCCCATTCCCCGTTGAAGATAACAAGCATAAAAAGATATTTTATTACTATTTTGATTGTAAACAACAAACCAGTAAAAAAATACATTTCAAAAATAAAATACCCGAAATTTCCAAATTTATTTTTATTTTTGAGAGCAAGAGCACAATTTACTTTTGTTCTTCCGTCTTACCACCGAATACGTGGAAATTAATGATTAATAGACAGAGGCTCTATCATAGGACGGTGCCGATGAGCATCGAGCACTTATACAAACGTAGTGACGCTTTTATTTTTGTGCAAAAGGTGCAATCAGGTTTTGGAACTAAAACCGGATCTTATAAAGGATGGATTAAAAAACCATAGCATAACATAGGCTCTGGGCCGCCCGTAATGCGGGGTTGCAGGGGTGTACGTTAAGCCACTGAAGTGAAAGGGGAAGGAACTTAGCCAAAGAAAACGGAGAAATAC
Source organism: Trichonephila clavata (assembly GCA_019973975.1). Classification (NCBI taxonomy): domain Eukaryota; kingdom Metazoa; phylum Arthropoda; class Arachnida; order Araneae; family Nephilidae; genus Trichonephila; species Trichonephila clavata. Next base: position 9,129 of record BMAO01037185.1, read on the forward strand.
AACAAGCAAATATTAATGAGGAAAATATGCAAGATCTCGATGACCAGCAGACCTTCTAAAAAATATATTGCTCAGACAGAGGACATCAGTGTTTACAAAATGTTGAGTTTGAGTTTAAAAAATACGTTGACATGGGTTCGTGGCCTAAATCGTTAAGGTAACAGAAGAAAATTTTTTGAATTAACCTGAATTTTGCCTGTTAATGCATATTTTATGACCTTATGGGTCTTTTTAAAATCAGAAAAACACCCAAGTAAAGTCTTGTTAGTGCACATTTTTTCTGTGAAAGGGGTATTTTATGAAAAAATAAGCAAAAATAAGACTACGCAAAACATGATAACTGAAAATAAAATAAATATATTGACATTTTGTAAATTGAATAATATAGCATACAACCTTATCTAGGGAATAGACACTTATTTTGGTAATATAACCATTACGTGAGAAGCTATTGTGTTTCGAGCTTCTTAACGTTTAAATTTTCTTTAAAAGCTATTGTAATTTTCACTTTATTGCTGCATAAAAAAATGTCTACTCAACATAAAATCTTAAGAGAGATCTATTCCCTGTATTAGTATTTAAAAAACATATGTATAAAATTTTTATTTCATCCAAGCATAACTTTTTGAGATATTGTGTTTTGCGGTAAGAAAAAATGTAAAAAAAACTCATTTTGAGAAAACGACAAAAATAACATTAAACTAATCTGATTACAAGAAAAACACTTACTTTCTTATTAAAATTCACCAGATTTATAATTCTCTCCATCTTTAACTTCTAAAACAATATTTTTTTTCTTTTTAAGGGCTCTTAAAATTTTCCTATGTTTCTTTGTTTTGGGGTCTGCGTTATGAATCGATTCACGGGTTCTGCATTTATCTAAATGTTTATATCCCCGTAAGGTAAACACCCCAGGATTTTCAATATTCATCTTATTAAAAACTTTGAGGCACCCATTTAATCCCTCATAGAAATGTATAACAGCATCATACGACCCAAATTTAATTGTTTTGAGCGAAACAAATACTTCTTTCGGAACTTTTTGCCAGACTATTCCGTTAAAACACTCATTTGCATTTTGCGTGCGTCCATGTAAGCATTTACTTAATATCTGTTTGTCGCATAGTTCTAAATATACTGGTTTAATTTTATTTAAAACATCATTTGATAAACCAGCATATTTTGTGGTACATTTTGTTCCATTTGCCACCCCCCGCTGAAAATAACACCAGCTGTCTTTCCCTATTGGGCACTGACCATGCATCGGTTTCTTATCACTTGATGCACAGTGATATAACGCAGCAATTACATTTTGCTGCATGGCATGTAAGTTACCGACATTACTGTGTACAGCAATTCCGTAGTAATTTTGAAGTCGGTCGATAAAATTATCAGTTAATTTGCCTTTACCAGACAGTCCTTTAGTTTTTGTTTTTAGCTTTCTTAGACGCGAGCCCACTCTCTTTTGTACATGGCCAATGCACTGAAACTTTGTCACACTGTTCATTCCATAAGTGTCTTTCACACTCATGAAAGCTTTTGAATCACCATCCCCGTAATATTGCGTGTATTGAAGTCTGCGGTTTTTTTCTGAACGAAGAAATATTCGTGAAGCCCCCACAATTTCCATTTTTGACGAAGATCCCGTGAAGTTACACTGACATATGTGGTCGGCTTTTGACGACTCATATTCAGAGTTTCTTGGCATAGTCTGAAGTCTCTTACATGTAGGACAGTAGGACGACATAACTTCTACGTCTAACACCTTACCAGTATCAACTGATATTGCAGCAACACAACCATTCATAGACGTATAGCCTCTACGCTGCCATGTGCCATCCACAGATATGCCACATTTTACAAAATCAGATGAAAAATTTTCTTTTATATCCACAATTTCAGTAGCAGCTTTTTTCATAGATTCCTCAGCTACTTCCTGAACCACTTTTAAAAGCTTTGCTTCCTGATTTTTGAAAGCAGTTTTTGTCAGTCGAGGCAAATTTAATGTTGAGCATAATTTAAATGCACCAGCAAAACCCTTGTCTATCTGCCGCATACCATATACTAGCCTGGTATTTATGACTGGTGTATTTACAACTTTTTTTGATGAAGCAAATGCAAAGAAAAAGTCACAGCATTTACATTTTAGTGTAAAATGAGAGCATAATCCATACATGGAATCCTCAAAAAGCTCTACTTTTTCAGCAAAACATTTTGGGCAGCAAAGTTGAGAAAATGCATCCACAATAAGCTCAAGATCAATGATTCTGTTACCAAACAGAGGACCAGGCATTTCTTCTGCAGTTGACATACTCTCATTTCCCAATTTTGAAGAACTAGCAGTGCATTCAGGAACAGGTGTTGAATTGCTGTTATTTTCGGAAATTGTTGTGTATTTATTTCCAAAAAATTGTCTCTTACGCTTTCTAGCAATACTTTTAACCATTTTCAAGCAAAAATAAAACAGAATAGAATTATTTTTTAACTTTCTACGCTGTCGATTCTTTCAGTATGAAAATCAAACATATATGTAAACAAAGTCACTAAACAACAAATTTGATGCCAGATTTCCTACATAAAAAAGGAAAAATGTATTTCCAAATACATTTATATTTATTCTCAAATATTCTATTTTAATTTCTGACAAAATATTTGTATATTAATTTTCATATTTCATGTCATATACCATGAAAGAGAAACGTAAACAAACAATTTGGGCCACTTCCGGTTAGCAGAAAGGCATTTCCGGTCAGAGAAATTCATGATCAAGTAATATTTAAAAAGCTGTAACTTGGCTTCTAATTAAGCTAGAAACAAAATTTTTACAGATTTCGAAAGATAAAAGATTGAATTTTAATAATTGATCAAAAACGAAAAATCGATATTTTGACCAAAAATTGAGTTTTAAAGGTGTTCTGTCACCTTAAGTAATAATTTTATCGATTGTTTCCTACACGTGAAATAAGTTATTTTCAAAATAAAATCTTTGTAAGAGCAAATTCTTTATATGATCGTAATCGTTACACTTACCAGTTGGTTCTCTTGCGATCAGATGGGCAATTTCGACGGGTATTAAACCTTTAAGTTTTTGAACCCAATCTTTTTTCGGTAAGGAAGTTAGTTCTGCATGACGCTCAAATAAGGTAAGATTCAAACCAATATCTTCCTTCATATTAAACTTATGAACAGTTTATTCGATGCTTGAACGTTTTCGGAGTTATTCGGCATACCGACAGTCTGTTGCGCTTGTATTCGCAACTTCTCTAATTCGTACTCTCGTCTTTCTCTCTCATCCTTTCGCATATCCTCTCTCTCAGCCCTCTCTCTCTCTCAGCCCTTTCTCTCTCAGCCCTTTCTGTACGTTCCTCCACTATGCTATCAAGCATCTTTTTAACATCGTCTTCAACGTAATCTGGGCTTTTTACGACCAGCTCCTTTAACTTCAATTTTGTGATCCAAATCCTCGGCGAGTGACACCAAATCCTCTTTCCTTTTCGCGAGTAAGAATGCCATTTTTATACTCAGAATGGTGACCCAGAGAACAACTTAAATTTTTACCCAAGTTAAATGAGACAAAACCATTAAAATGACACGCAAAAAGTTTACTCACTTAAAAAGAAACAAAAGATAATTTAAATAAGATGCAATTATCAATTATAAACAATTATAGACAAAAATGGACTTTTTAAAGAATTCCCGGAACTTAAATCCTTTTAAAAACACAACAGTATTATACAGTTAATATCAATTTTATTTCTTATTTAAAAAAACAACGCGCTCCTCTCATTTATCAAAAATAGATTACCAAGAAAAAACACGGAAAGTACTCAGTTATTAATCCAAAAAGAACATCAAATATCGATGTCTGCAATTAAACCAATAATAGTACCTAGTACTTCAAAATTCAATTTCAGATTCACAGAACAGGAAACATACACACAAAAAATCATTCATTTATATAATTTTCGCCTATTACTCACACAATACCAAAAAAAAAAGGATACTAGCACAATTCAATGTAATTCTGAAGACACTTTACCTTGACCTCAATGACACAGGAAATCTTGTTTCGTGTTGATAACTCGCAATTCGATGCAGTTCCAAAGGTTCTCTCGTCAGTGTTGACCTCAATGATCAAGGTAATCTCGTTCAATTCGTTCAGTATCTCGTTGAGTCGCTGGGCTTCCAGTTTTGGTTGACTGTAGCTGACGTGGAAATTCGCCAAGATTCCGTGTTTCTAACCAAGTCAATGGACTCCTTTTTCTTGTTGACTGTTCTCGCTGAAGTATTTCCGTATCGCTCGTAAAATTTCTTATCCAGCTGAAGGCTTCGCCGGATCTCTATTCGATGCAAGGCAAGGTCTATGTACCGCTCAGGAAATCAAAAATCGATGAGGAGGTAAAACTTTTAAAAAATGCTCTTAGATAAAACTTTGAATAGTTTAAAAAATTCTCAGTCGAACCCCCAATTTGTGGGACGGCGTCTAGGGGAAGGTTCGATTTTAATGTTAAAATAAGCACGCAGAGTTAAAATAACTTAATTTATTAATAACACAACTAAAACATTAACTATTTACAAGGGGTTTTAAATTATTCGAGATAACACCATACTAATTCCGAAAACACGTACTCTTTCTCAAAACAACGGAGAGAGCGATTTCCTCTGACCTGCCTTCGTTCAAGCTTTGGTGCAACTCTCAGTTTTTCCTTTCTGCCCGCTTTATAAATACGTGACCTTATCGTATCGCGCAGCTAAAACTCACGTGGTTTCGATTAGTGGTGCCATCTCTTACAATAAAAATCAAAAGAAGTAAAAGAAACTTGCACTCCTTTCCTACATTAATAATGCTATAATAATTAATATTATAATAATAAATTAATATTATAATATATTTATAAAATATAATATAATATTTTTATAACTTTAGTAGCTGTTTTAGTTCTTAAAGTATAAAATAATTACATAAAATATTTAATAAGCCTTTTTTAAATAAATTTATTTAATTGTAAAAATAATTAATTGAATTGAACAAAAAAATCAGGGCGACTCGAGCCCTGACAGACCGCGCGGAATGTAGGTGCACTACCGCCTATGCCACTGCCTCGCTGGAGCTGAACGAAACTTAATTGTATAAAAGCTAAGTATGAATTTCGAAAGCTATTTTCTCGGAACTGACTGTCTATTCGGTCAGGGCCGGATATACGTATGGGCTTAATGGGCTGCAGCCCAGGGGCCCTTTGGGTTCTAGGGTCCCTCGATCTCCGTTGAAGATAAACAGAAAAAGATGCTTATAATCAAAATAGTAATAAAAAAAAACCAGAAAAAATGCATTTAAAAAAATACCCGAAACACACCATACCAAATTAATTTTTATTTTGGAGAGCAATAGCACAATTACCTTTTGTTTTTCCACCTTACCACCGAATACACGGAAACTAATAATTAATAGACAGAGGCTCTATCATAGGATGGTGCCAATGAGCATCAAGCACTTATACAAAGGTAGTGGCACTACTTTTGTAGCCATTTATTTTTGTGCAATAGGTGCAATCATGTTTTCGGCCCCAAATTGGATCTTATAAAGGATTGAAAAATCATAGCATAACATAGGCTTTGGGCCCCCTAGAACCTTGGGGCCCCCGAAATGCGGGGTTGCAGGGGTGTACGTTACGCCATTGAAGTGAAAGGGAATGGAACTTAGCCAAAGAAAATGAACAAACACAACAAGCAAATATTAATGAGGAAAAAAACTCGATGATCTCGATGAACCAGATCTTGATGACCAGCAGCCTTTTAAAAAATATATTGTGCAGCTAGAGAATATTAGTAATGCCCTAACCGAAAGTGTTTAGGCAATGTTTGGGTTTGAGAAAAACGGTAACGTAGGTTCGTGGCTTAAATTGCTAAGTAATAATTTTATTGATTGTATCCTTTCACATGAAATGAGTTATTTTCAAAATAAAAAACCAAATAATATATATTCTGTTTCATTACGAGAGTACAAAGGACAAAAGTGATCACATTTTCGAATAATCATTTCATTAAAAAAATGGCTGAAGTGCTGGAAAGATCTTTTTTGGCTATGTAATTCAACTAGTATTGGTAGAGTTTTTTTGTTTCACCAGTAATTTTTTTTCTAAAGCAAATTCTCAATACACAACCGACTTCTCTGATAGGAAACACTTCACAAGTTGTTTAGAAAATCAGGAAAATTCTTTTGAACATAAAAATCCAGTATCAGTTTGGTTGACACGAAAAGAAAATAAATCTGTTTTACAAGGGGAGGGCATGATTAAGGAAATTCATTTGGGGACGAGACTTTGTGTATTGGAAGTACTCCTTTAGGACAGGGGTCTTTAAACTTTTTCAACTCATGGAACCCCTAGAACTTGCAGGTGCTTTCGCGTAGCCCTCGGCACTTGAAAGTGCTTTCGTGGAACAACTTGAACTAGAAAGTATTTTAGTGGAATCTAATTCCAAACACATACGTCGAAGAATATGTCTCAAAGTAATATTTAAGTAGGTCAACATGTTACAGGCACTTCATGTAAAAGTACTTTAAAAAAGTATTTATTTATATTTTTTAAAAAAATTCTAATTTTATTTTGTTAATATAATTAACTCATTTATAATATTAATATATGATTCAAGTGTCACCTATCCATGCAGTATATTTAGAAACTTAGATAAGTGCTTCCTTTTTTTCACACTGTCGAAGTCTAGGTCTGTTGAGATTATGTGCAATCGTATTACTTATTTTGAGTTTAATTTGCTTTTATACTTTATTTTTGTAGCCACTTACGTTGAGAAATATATTTCACTTAAACACAATGTTCTGAATGGCATAAAAATGTTTATAGATGTGTGAGAAGTCTTATGTATTTTGCATGAGAGGGAAATTTAGAAGCTGTTCTTGCTTAAATTTTGATTTTAACATCAACTTTTTTAACATGTATATATATATATATATATATATATATATATATATATATATATATATATATATAGTTCGTTTTCCTTCATTATAGGTGTTCTCCCCAAATGGAAAAAAGTGCATGTTCCATTAGAAAACTATTTAGTTTGCAAGACATTGTGCTAACTAATAAGTATAAAATTATCTCGTGGAACCCAAGCTAGTAAACAATAGAATATTCACAATGTAGTAGAAAGTATATATATATATATATATATATATATAAATGACACTTTAGGATATATATATACTTTAGGATGCTTAACCCTCAATGTAATAGCACCGAATGGGCAGTCAATTTGAAGGAAATAGCAATCAAAATTTATACTAAACAATTCATTTTATATAATTAAGTTTTAATCAGCTCCATCGATGCAGTAGCATAGGTGACAACGCATTTTTTGCGATCGGTCAGGGTTCGAGTCGCGTGGTAGGCTAATTTTTTTCCAATTGACTTAATTATTTTTTACAATTAAATAATTTTTCTTATCTAATATTTTATATGATTATAAAATAATTCAAATAAAATATAAACAATTTTACATGTTATAAAACTATTTTTTATCTAATTATAAAACTATTTGTAATTATATTTTATTTTTTAACATACAAAATACTTTTATAAAATATCATTTAATATAATATATTTTTATAATAAATATTGTTTATTAATAATATTATAATAATTAATATCATAAAAAATTAATAATATAATATATTTATAAAGTATAATATAAATACTTATATAATTATAGTAATTGCTTTAGTTTTTGAAGTATAAAATTACATAAAATATTTAATAAGCCTTATTTAAATAAATTTATTTAATTGTAAAAATAATTGAATAAATTGGGGGAAAAAGCGAATCGATCGCGCTACTCGAACCCTGACAGACCGCGCGGAATGCAGGTACACTACCACTTATGCCACTGCATCGCTGGAGCTGAAAAAAACTTAATTGTATGAAATCTAAGTACGAATTTCGAAGGATCTTTTCTCGGAACTTTTTGTCTTTTCGGCGCTATTATAGTGATGGTTCAACACCCTAAAGGAGTACTACTTTTACACAAAATCCTGTCCCAAATGAATTTTCTTAGTCGTGCCCTCCCCTTGTTAGATAAACAGTTACAGGAGCAACTAAGAAAAGATGCACAATATAATATTACCACAATGTCTTCAAACGCGTTATTACTGTAGTACAGTATTTGGCTATAAGAGGCTTAGCGTTTAGAAGTACCGAGGAAGTATTTGGTTCTCCTCATTGGTAATTTTAAAGGGTGCCCTGGAACTGCTAGCAGAGTTCGACCCATTCGTTCGTGAACATATTGAAAAGTGAGAACTACGGACAAAATCGTTAATTTCGTACTTATAAAAAATGATATATTAGCAAATAATGCAGATCATGGACAAGCAAATCATTAAAACAATTACAACTCAAATAAATAATGTTTACACAAAGTACTGTTCAATTGGGATGGATTCAACCCCAAATTTGTCCCACAATGATGAATTTGCTATTGTATTACGATATTGTTTTTGGGGAAAAGTGTATGAAAGATGTGTCTCATTAATAAAGATTAGTAGTCACACTCTGTTATACTTATTTAATTATCTACAAGAATTTTTAGCAACAAATGGACTGCAATTGGATAATTGTAGGGGGACAGTCATTTGACAACGCTGCCAATATGTCCGGTTGATATAATGGTGTGGAAGTTCTTCTAAAAGAAAAAAATAAATAAATTCACTAATTATGTGCAGTGTGCTGCCCATTCTCTTAGCCTGGTTGGTGCAGAATCAGATAAGGTTAAAACTGAAATAGTGAATTTCTTTGGTTTAGTGCAACAAATATATGTTTTATTTTCTGCTTCGACCCGTAGGTAGGAACTTCTAAATCGTGAAATTAAACTGAAATTTACCTTAAAAAGTTTATGTCGGATCAGATAGTCTTGTCACTGCTGTTGAAGCCTTAAAAGATATTTATGGTAATAACATGAATATTCTTAAAAACATTTAGTGAAAATGAAAAAAAAAATTTTTGATTTCTGAAAAAACGCAGTAATTTTTTTAAGCAAATTAACAAAACTCGAAACTGCCATTTTAATTATACTTTAAGAAGAAATGTTTGAATGATTTAATTTTTCAGTTAACAAAAAATTACAAATTCCTGGTTTTGACATCTGCGAAGGAAATAAGTTAATTATATCAATAAAAAGGTTTATACGCAATATACATGATTCAGATCAAAAACTAAAGGAGTATCAAGACGCAGCCAAAAAATTAAGTCCTAGTGTAGAAACAGAATATAGTGATGTGAACAAGAGACGGGATATTTCAAAATTTGCAGATAAATTGACAGAAAAAGCTCTGTGTGGGACAAAAATTTTTTAAAGGGACACACTTATTGCTTCGTTAGATAAGCTAACCCTTGATTTAAATAGAAGTCGAGTATATTTAGAATATAGTAAGATATTAAAATTTTTGATGGATTTGCAAGATCAAAGTAAGGAGAAAGTCGACCTGGAGAGAGTACTCCCTATTCAGATGACGTAGATCAACATTTAGTAAATGAAGGTGTTCAACTCAAAACTTATCTAAAACAAACTGAGTTGTCCTATACTTGTATTGATATGTTAAATTTAATTTTTGTAAGGAAACTTGTTGATGTTTTCCCAAATCTGTATATCATTTTAAAGATTTTTTATAACGCTCCTTATTACTAGTGA
>BMAO01037186.1:0-28140 GCA_019973975.1 Trichonephila clavata
TGTGACGGGTGCTTACGCGTTTCACTAACCTTCTCTCAAAATCTTTTAAATTGTATTATTTTAACCAATCCCCACTGAGAGCTAAAGTGTGACTTATTCAAATAAGATAGTTTCGGGTTTAGCGAGTTCGAAAAGATATAAAAGGGAGAAATGAAATGAAGAGATGAGGATGACTACGTGTTTTGATAGAGGAGTTAACTGCGTGATTGATTAAGAAGGTGATTCTAGGAGATTAGTTTAACTAAGTGAAGTTTGTTAGCTGAAGGAAGATTATTGAAAAAGATTCATTAATTCGTTCGGACGTAGCTGAAGATATCCAGGATTGAAACCGTTCCATAGATTCTACAAGTATTCAAGATTCCAGTCTTAAAGAGATATCAGGTTTGTGATTTTTATAGATTAGATTTAAATGCGTAGTTTGATTGTATGCGTTATTCCCCGTGGTATCAGTTAGTGTTCCGTCATTCATAATTGAATTCTGATCTCACTCCACTATAATTTGTTGTTCTTAAAGTTGATTAATATTTGTGTATTTCTATCATAAGGAATAATAAATAAGAGTGATTTATTATTTAAGTAGTTATTAATTATGAATCCAACATATCCAAATTTAGATAATGTGCAAAGAGGAATTAATAATCATAGGGGTAGTGAGAGACTAAGACATGGTTTATTAATTTTAATTAGTCAAAAGCATTAAGATTTATAGAAGCCTGTATGTGTATGAACAATTTAGAGAGCCGCTGTACTTGTTAACCTTAACATGACAATTATCTTTAAAAATTTAAGATAACAGGATTATATTTTCATTTATATTTATTATTAATTATTCATGACATTTTAAGCAGATGGAACATTTTTATGTAATATATTTCAAGAAAAAAAAACTAATTTCCGTCACATTATTTATATCCTTCAGGCAAATTTGGTAGATAATAAATGGTTAAAATATGCAAGAATATACGGAAATCTGAACGCACATGGATATACGTTTTTCTTATTTTCGTCTAAAAATACTTTTTGAGTTTGTTCAGATGAAAGCTTTTCAGTGTTCTCATCTTTAAAAAGAAAAGAAAATATTCCCCCTTTAAACATGGAATGTGTTCTTTCTGTTCTTCAAAACATATGCGTATCTGTTGAATCCAAAATAAATTTTAAAACTATCGATGTAGAGAAAGGTTAAATAATAAGTATTCTACTGATTTGCTGGTCCATTAATTTGTATAAATTAAGAATATATTATAAGAAAAAGGTACTTACTTCAATTTAAATAAAAGTTACTTAAATTTTATCTAAATAGGTTATCCAGCAATAGTAACAATACTTTTAGATGGTTAATTTTTATTTCAAATATATCGATTTATAATTCTTACAAGTTTTGAATTTTATAGTTTATATTCGATGAAAACTCCCAGAAAAGTATTATATTGCTTTTATGTTAAGCTAACGTGTTGGTATATTTGCTAAACTAGAGAATAAACTACTAAAATCTCTCTCTCTCTCTCTCTATATATATATATATATAAAAGGTTTTACATGATTCTGTAATAAATTTATTTATGCATACGGTATGGTTAGTAAAAATGGGTTGGGAAATTTAAATTTAACTGAAGAGGAATGCCAAGAAGGATTTGCCTCTCCCCTAAATTCCAGCTTTTTCTCAAAAAATCCAGCTTGCGTCATAGATCGTGATGTTATAGATTTCTCCAGAGATTTCCAGAAGCATCCATATGATCACCACAAGAACAAATTTGCGTGCCAAAAATTATGCCAAATTTTGAGCTACATTATGCATGTGAATTACAGTTTTACAATTTAAGTAATGAGTGCGAACAGCTGTGTAATTTGAACAACTTAGATTGGTCTTTACCGTTAGGTATATATAAAATATCAATTAAGTTTTAATATTACTAAAATTTTTATTATTACTCAATTTTTAATATTACTAAAATTTACTAAAATTTTTAATATTATTTAAAAGGAATACATTTTTAATTTTTTAAAATTAACTAAAATTTTAATACTACTAAGGTTTTTAAGTATTACTAAAATTTTTAGTATTATTAAAATTTGTTAGTATTACTAAAATTTTTAATATTACTAATATTTTTAATATTACTAAAATTAATATTACCAAAATTTTTAATATATTCCCTAGTAAGCATTAATTTTTTTAGAAAACAATATTTAGTAAACAACTATAAGTTTTTTTAAATATTTTTTATTTTACAGCACACACACACACACACTTGTCATGGCATCACTCGTAAGTATGAAAAACACTTTGTACAAGCGTACAAAGAGAAATAGAAACACATCAAATTAAACGGGAATTACAAAGAAAAAAATTAAATAAATTAAGCGTCTATTAGACAGAAGGCATGTAGCTGCTATCAGCCTATTAATATCTATCACAAAAACTTCCAGTGACCATCAACATGCTGTAAGTAATTAAGCGTCGATTATTTTATCACTTTTGTGGAGGACGCAGTTTGGGGAAGGAATTATTCTGAATTTGTAACACTAAAAAAAAGTCGTTATTTGTTTCAAGCCTGCAGGCAGCAACTCTCAGAGCCGTCTTGTAAACTCTTGAATCTTTCCAATAGTTTCTCTCGAAGTTTATCTTTTCCTTTTTTTCTTTGTATTGTGAATTTGACGCAAATTGAAGATGAAAAACAGAAGCAAAACCAGGGATTTTAAGTCTTAATCAATAGCTCTATTGTACCAATAGGAATCTTTATAAATTAGAATAAATATTAGAAACATTCGTAAAATCTTCATTAGTCTACAAAACATAATACTCACTATTGCGATAATTTTATAGTATATATTTAAATATGTTATCCCAAATAACAGTAAAATATTACCCCCTCTTTCTCTCTCTCTCTCTCCCTCTCTCTCTCTCTCTATATATATATACATGTTACCGGCAAAGTATGAAATCTGGCATTCTATGCAATGTCTAAATCTAGCCGGCAATCATGAAATGATTTCTATTTCACACATTGCCTAGGCATTCTATAGAATGCCTAATGAGAAACCAGGCAAAGTGTGAAATACATCTCAGATTCATTTCGAATATTGTCAATTGGTAAGATGTAAGATTTTTAATGCGTGGTTCAGGCGCAGAATCTGTTAATTATACATTACTGTTTGTTCGTAAATGTCAAAATACTCAATTTTACTTAAATTTGTTCAACAAAAAATTGATTTTTTCCTGCGCTACCTGGAAAATGGAGGAGCAAGCTATAGTGTTGGAGAATGAGACATGGTCTAAAGAAGGGGTCGTCAAGTTATGTCACACGTTCCAAGCGTAACAATTCTCAGTTGCACTTTGCACTACTCAACAAATTTTTAAATTTTGGAATTGTTTCGAAAATGCTCATGTGGTTCACTGAATCATATTGGTAGATTGGTTTGACACGCAACAGCTAATAGGCCGACCCACAGTCCATAGACATGAAACAACTATTCAACTGCTAGTTGCCCAAAATTCGAGTTGATGCTCCAAAGAAAAGGTTTTTTTTCTTAACTGAAATTACTTACTAGAAGTTAATAACTGATATAAAAAATGCCAAAATGACTACTAAAAAGAAACCCAGGGACTATTGGTTGCTGAACAGCTATGATGTGATGTTTGTTGAAAATGAAAGTAAACTCATTTAAACTGTTAAAGAAGGTGTCAGAACCATAAAACAGTGATCTCCAACCCTTGATCCGTGGATCAAAAATATCAAGGAGCATTAAATTATTTCCATTATATTTACTGAGGTGTATTTTTCTCGTGTTTGTGCGACTTTCCATGGAAATCACTTTATATTTTATGTGAAATAATTTTATAGTTATTTTTTGGTGCAAACTGAATTTTACTCTGAAGGCATGTATAATTACAGTTAAATTATATAAAATCAAAGCAATTTAAAATATAAATAATCAATATCCCACCTCAGTGTCGCCGTAAAATTATCAAACGTAGACTGGTCCGGAAGAGAAAACTTTCGGGAAGAACTGCTATACAGTATTACGTCCCGGATTGTTTTTTTTCCCCAATGGGGCTGAAGATTGGTATTTTTACCATTTTCAGACCTAGTACATTCCCCAGGGGCTGGTATCCTTTTTAGAGCGGTATCATGTAGGTGATGCCAATTGCCACCGGTAATTTTGACACCCAGTTTGACGATGTGAACTTGTTCTATGAATTTCATTTGCCAAGAGCAAAATTAAATTCCGGATTCTGGGGATGTGATAGAATTTTGAAAGAAACTTTCAACCAAATACAAAAATTTTTACGCGTTTATGATAATGAACTGTACATCCACTTACGTGAAACTTGCCAGAAAAAACAGAAAATTATTTTAAATAAAAGGTATGAAGCACAAAACATTGATCTTTTTCCGAATACCAATATATTGGCACTTGTAATGAGTGCGAAATAGGATGATTTCTATCAACTTGGAATTTCTGACGGAATTTTAATACAAGTATATGCAAAATCACAATATAACATTTTTTTACAAGTATATGCGAAATCAAAATTTTTTAATGGCAATCTCATTATTTTGTCAGAATAGCATTTGTACTTTTAGGAATGTAAGTCATTGATATAGAATCTTATCATAACCTTTTTTCATACTTTGCCTAAATAGCTTTAGGCATTTTATACAATGCCCTAGGCAAAGTATGTAATAAATCTCATATTTCATACTTTACCTAAAAACGTCCGGCATTGTATAGAATGCCTAGGCATTATATAGACTTTCATACTTTGGCGGTAACATATATATCAGTTCTAGAAAGTAAAACTTGATTTTCAAAAGCTAATAATAAAAAAAAAAAATAAAGATAACTCTTTACAAAGGCGTAGGAGTTTTACATTGAGTAGGACTATTTAAAAGCAGATAACGCTATTGTAGGATAGAAAATAATCCAGTAACGTGAGCTGGTGTCTCCTAGCTGTGTCAATGTTCTTTGTTCGAATAAGTTAGGCGCCAAATGGCAGCCATATTGGAATAGTTTGAAGTTGATTGAATAAAATGTTTATGCAAATTGTAAGGAAGATGTTTGCTATTCTTCCCATGCAGGTTTGGAACCTGACATATATAATCTTCCTTTATAACCAGGCTCCTAAAATTTAAATTGATTTAAAATAGCAAATACTTTTTTTTTATAAATATTAATCAAGTGAACTTACTAACTATATCATACTACATACAATGAATGCTTTCATTTATTTCTCTACAGTTTTATCCTAAGTTTAAATAAATTTCTTTTCTAAGAAATGAAAATGACATTTCAAGTCAAAAAAAAATGTTATGCTCTATGTTTACCTCTTCTCGCGGATGTATTGGTAAATGAATGCATAAAAAATGTTTCCTTCACTATTAACTCGCGAAAATAAAATGTGAGACACCAGAATACCTTTAAGAAAATCTAAGTTTTATAGCGAACGAAATATGTTTCTGGAAAGAAAGAAACTGCTCACTGAGCATTTAACGAAATTTTTGGAATCACTTCTTTTCAGACGGTTTAAGCGATAAAAGAGGTAGAGGGTGAACTATATAAGATCCAGACAAAAGTCTCTGAACGATATGTCCAGGAAATGACAGCAAAATTGTTTTTTTCTTCCAAATAATCGGCAATAGATGTTTTTTGTTGTCGCAACTGAAAAAAAATAAAGGTAAACACATAAAAAACTTTTTTTTAAAAGTTTTATCCTTAAATCTTTATTCTGCTTATAACATTCCTCATTCTTGCTGTAATACAATTTTAAAATTGTAATTAGGTCTTTTTGCTGGTCATTCGTTATTTTCTTTTCAAATTAATCGTCGATACCCTGTAGTACAAAGAAGGGATCAACATTTTAAAAAAATAAAAATGTCCTATTATTATGAAATCGATTCATTGTGAGTCTGTTACTATCGATACATGTGCGATTTTTGAATCATAAATGTATGGATATGCATTAGAATCGCAAAGAATCTATTATAGCAGAAAATCATAAATGAATAATGATTCATTTACGAGGGTGGATCCAAAAAAAAGTTACAGTCGCAGCATTTGAAAACTACATATTGTGGAGAAATTGTGTTGTTACTCCAGAGTGGAGACAGATGGCGCTACTTGTCATACAGCTGGTTTACCGATATATAGTAAAAGTTCCCAGATGGTTCATGACGATTGAAATGGCAAGACTCTTAGGAAATTTGTCTCGTTTGGAAGTGCAAGCTGTAATTCGATGCTTATGGGCAAAGATACGTCCACATCTACAATGAGCAGACAACATGTAGCGAAATTATGTCACTCTTTTCAATCAGGCGGACAGGATTTCTAATACCGCAATATAACAGGGAGCTTCCGGCCAAGTTCTTCAACGACAGTAATCAATAAGGCACGAATTGAAGAAATAGCTCAAAATATGACCAAAGGGTAACTCTGCGTGAAATCTCGTCAGAGTTAGGACTGAACTATGGTAGCGTGCAACATATCGTTTCTGATGTGCTGCGATATTCCAAGACAGTTCTGTGAAAACATATGTCGAGACCTGATTCAATTGACTGGGACATGATTTCTCCAAAGATGGGTTAAGCAAGTTGGTTCTGCTTTCTGATAAATGGCTAAATAGACTTAGTGTATATGTCAAAATGTGATAGGCACGTATACCTCTAAACTCCCTTTGTATTTTCTGTCTATTAATAATAAATATTTTTTATCCGACATATAATCTTTTTTTTGTGGATCCACCTACGTATGGTTTGAGCATGGTAAAAGAATAAACTAAAATAATAATAGGAAAGTTATGAAGTAATTTCTAAAATTCTAACTTAAGAATACTGGATTAGAAGTGTAATATTCGATTAGCTCCAGGGTTAGGATTTCTCGTAAAATGCCAAATGCTGTTCGAAATATAGTATTGCTTTTATTAAAAAAAGGTTGATTTCTAAAGATTTTTTGCTTTGAGAAGTAGCATAAAATTAAAACAACCTTGATATACAGATTAATAAAGCAGAACACGGGAAAGATATACTTTTTCCATGTAAATGTTCGAGGTTCCTAAAAATGTTCAAAATAGCATCCAAAGTGTTCGTCTTCTTGTTAACAGTATAACCTGCTATCGAGCTGTTAAGGCTTAACGCTGTTGAGGTTGTTGTTAAGGCCGTATCACTCATGGGAAAGGCTTCGTTAGAATGCTTATAGGTGTGAGTCTTCATGCGTCACTGTAGGTCTGAGAGTCTATTGGAGTGTGCTAGGGCGTCGCGTAGAGTATTGAAGCCTGTAGCGTTTGTGACGCTTCTTAGCTTATCGAGAGTCTCCGTGTTTCCCTTTTGTTATCTATTTAAAGGAATACGCTACGCCCCAAAAGCGACACGTGAGGTAGAATCATTTCTGTTTGTACGTTGCCGGGATTAATATTTGGCTATTGGTCATAGTCGCCCCTCATGCGGTGGATTGTGAAGCACATGTCTGCCAGTTCAATTCGTAAAATACTTGGGAAATCAGGGTTGGTAACGTGATGAGTTATCTTGAACCTTGGCATTATTGCGAGAGTAAATAAGCATATATATTATATAAGTAATATGTACATAAGTCATTTACATATAAATATATTTGAATAATAAGACTAATTGATATTTTAATCGTATATACTCATAAATAAATATATAAGAGTGCATAATTATTTAACATTGCCCTTTAAAAAATGGATGAAAGAAACAAAATCCCGAGGAATGTGCATAAAAAAAGAACTACAAAACACCCGCATGCGAAAATGTGGTAAATGAAAATGTAGCACTTCTGAATAACTGAGTTCTCTTGTCCAGAATAAATCAGAAGTTTTTACAACTAAGCCACAATTTTTTTAAATCTTTAAATCATACAAATTACAAACAAGCTGATTCAGCAATATCAGTTTTTTATAAAAGAATTTAAACTAAGAAATAGAGAAGTAGCCTTTAAAGAGTGAGAAGAGTGACAGAGATATATAACTTGATCTCATAACTTTGGAAAGTGCCACTGAAAATTGCTTCGCGTGGCATAGGTTGCCGACCCCTATTATAGAGTGAAAAAAATTAAATCAAGGAATGAAAAACAAGAATAAACCTGGTATAATTGTTTACTTTATAGTGATGATTAATTAAAAATATCACTATTTACCCTCAATGTATGAAATAAAACACATAACAGAACGTTTTGAAAATTGCAAACTTTCAAAAGTTATTTAAATAATAATTTGAGTCAGATATATATATATATATATATATATTAGTTCACTTCATCTGTGATTACTTTCCTTTAGAGTGTTATAAAAAAAGACAGATGAAAAATCGTCTGTTTGGATTTGTTCTATGTCATCTATTTTAATAATGATCACACACTGATTATGTGAATGAAAATCTAAAAAATAAGTCATAAATCTATCGCATAATATATAAACCAAATTGTATAATTTATAATTATTTTGATATTTAGTGTATTTATGAATTAATAAAAGTATTATATTATTTATTTATAAACACTGACCAAATCTGTTGTTTTTCATTTTAAGACATTGAAAAAACCTCACCCAATTATGCAGTTACTTTGCTTAGAGCATCAGTACTTCTTGTAAAAAAATCAATGTATGGATTTTATTACAAATTCATTTGTTGTAGGTAATAAAACAAATTTTAAATAATTAAAAAAATTTAACTATATCATGAGTTTTAAAAATATAATTTCAAGTTCACGTGTGATTAATAAATCTATTTGCCTGAAAAATCTTTTTAAAGCAAGTAGTTTTGCTTTTATATATAAAATATAAGAATGAATTCCGAGAAAAAATATTAAATTATACCGGGAAAAAAACCAAATAATTCTAAAAGAATTTATTACAAAAAATTTTCTTCACGAGAAGAATATAATGCATAAGAGTGATAATAATATGCTAGTATAATTTAAGAGCACAATTTTTATCAAAATAGAAAGAAAAGCCGGCTCAACAAAAAAAAAAAAAATAATATAGGTCGCATTAGTAGTCGTTGCCTTTCAAATAATAGCTTAAATATTCATTAAACTTATTTCATATTTATGAGCTTGAATATGAATATCAATTTAGAAGATGCGGAAAAACTATTGTCGCATTATTTGATTCTAAATTAAAATAAATCTGCTTTTGCATTTATAAAGAAACACACGCATCAAGGAGTTGGGAAGTGATTTAATAATGGTTGTTTTTTTTAAAGCTGTGATACTTAATAAAAATATTTATGTTGCCGTTACATAAAATAAAATTTTTCTTTTAAGGAACTTATTTTGCGTAGAGTACTCGTTATATTGGATTTATGCAAATGATGAAAAAATACTCGAAGTTTAACTTATAAGGCATGCAATAATCTTGTATTTTTTCTGCTATTCAACTCCTTTAGGTCTTATGAGGCATAATTAAATAGATTTACTCCGTGACATGCTAGATTATTTTCTCGATTACAAACCATTATCAACATTACGTGGGGTATGGTATCGGTATGATGTGGCCGTTGTGCATTACGTATAACCTGTACGTGATTGGTTGCATAAGGAGTATCTAAGCCACTGGATTGGATGCGAGGTTTATATTTTAAAACTAATTGCGAGATTTGATTCCTCCCTAAAGGAAATCTGGAGGAATCTGGTTTACTGAGTTTTAATTACTATATAAAATGACTTAACCGCGCATTCATTATACATTTGGGGATATTAAGTTATTGTATCGTGTTGTGTTGAACATTTCACGATATTTCCGTACGTGCATTAATATACAGGGAAGGAATTTTGATCCTCCTTCTTTGTAAGTAAGTATACGTGCAATGTTTTGATATTATTGTGTTGAATAAAGGTTTTACTCCATGTATTGGATTAAGTCTTTTCATGATATTGCAAGCTTTCAATTTGTATTAAGAGCCCGTAATCTAGCACTAAGTGGTCTGTTATTTTTTTTATTCGAGAAAAGTCTAAACAATTTCTTTAGCTTCTCTAGGTATGTTACCTTTTTGTTACTAATGAATTTGGAACAACTATCTATTAAAATCCATGAGACTTTAATTTGTATTATAAATAAAAAGTAGGAAAGTTGTTTAATTATGTTATTGTTTAAATTCCACTTCTTTTACGAAGCAGTCATTAGTTTGAAATATTTAAAACACTGAAACATTGTTAGAAAAATTGCAATGATCTACTTTAAAGAATATTTTTTTTCTCAAACAGATATCTCTTCAATCTCTCTTTACATATACACCTATTTAAGCAAAAAAAAAATTAGTAAATAGTATCGAAAGATTTAACATAAAGATTCACTTATAAATTAAGCTATTTTTTCTGAACTTTAGTTAACTCACGTTTATTAAATTTATATTTCATAATATACATTATAACAACATACTATTTTCGAATAAAAGAACAACAAAATACTATATATATATATCTTTTTAAATAGACAGTTAGATTTCAAGATTTTTTTCTTTTATTTTAAGGTGTATCTCTGAAGAAGGAAATATATTTGCTCCAATTTTAGTCTCGGCAGAACACATCGGAAACACCTGGGGAAATCTTCACAAGAAATAAAATCTTAAATAAGTTAAATTGACCAGTCGAATAGTTTTAAGAAAAGGAATTTTCCATATGTGGGGCTTATTTTAGCAGAAGTTGGCACTAAATTATGTAAACATTACCTTTAAAACTGTCATGGAATATAAAGATTAACTGTGGGAACTGTCTCCTTTTCTCCGTTTAATATTTTTTACAAGTTTTATTTTTCCGTTCTAAATGTGAGATGGACATATTTTTTATCTTCCCCCGTTTTAAGATGATTCTAGTTTTAATCTTTGCGAGTGAAGTTTTAAGAGGTAGTTTACATAAAGGGACAAGTTGAAGCAAGTTGCGGAAACGGGAAATATATTTCTAGTACTATATATTTTATTTAGAAGATATGTAAGAAATAGTATAACTTCAGTGAATTTTTTGTTATCCCTTTACCTACAAAAAATATTTTTTTTTATAAATGGCAATATTTTAGGATTATTCAAGCATAAAAGTTAAACTACATTCAAATTTTAAATTATATTTTTGAAACTTTTTTTGTTACAGAAAGAACTAATACATACGCAAACATTGTAAAAATGAAAATGTTTGATATTTTACTTCAAAGCATCACTAATGACAAAAAAATGTTGCAAAATTTCTAAAAACAGATGGTATGTGTGTTTCAAATAGATTATAATCATCGTAAAATTCATGAAATATTTTGTTGTATTCATTATTTTTTGATTATATGTAAATTAGATTAATACTTCAATATACAAATAGAAAATTAATGAAATTTGATGGACTTCACTTTAACAGAATACAAGTTAAAAGGCATTTTTGAACATAAACTAATGAAAAAAATCCCAATACCAAGAAAAACGTATTACATAAACAAAACTTGGTAGGCATTTTTATACATCTGAGCGATGACATCGATTCCAATTTCGCACTTGAGTGTGGCGCCAATCAAAACTTGCACATCATTGTTGCCTTAAATGTGTTTTGTAAAGTTCGTGAGTGTTATTTGTCTGTAAAATTTGACGTATTAGGCTGAGGTTGACGTAGGCCAAAAATACTTTTAAGACGACGAGTAAACCATTATCAACGACTCACAGAGTTTGAACAAGGTCGTGTAATAAGGCTAGGAGAAAGTGGATTTTCTTTCAGCGATATTGCAGAAATACGTGGAATGTATCCAGTGATTGTAGGGAGCAGTCTTCAAGGTATGGTACTGCCTAAAGAAGACCGGGTTTGAGTGGCCACGTGGCACTATTGAGAAGGAATACCGTAGTATTCGGCATACGGCTTTGGAACATCGTAATGCGTCGTCTGAAACAGAAATTCGAACTGCAGTTGGTACCGCAGTGACAAAACGAACTGTCTTTGGATTTGAAGATAATACACCAAATAATTTGGAAATGCAGTGAAAATCTCTTAAGATGAAACCGAAGGGACTGAAATATACTTTTTGTGTTAAAGGATATTGCAGAAAAAATCACATATTCAATCAAAATTAAATTTATTCGAGTACATTTTATTTACATAGCTATGTTATTTACATAGCATGCATTTAATAAAATGAATGAAACAGAAACATTCACAAGAAATTTATGAAATTCAATAGAAAATTTAAAAGTTTTTTGGAAAAAAAATAGTTATTGTGTTTTTGGAAAACAATCCGATATTTTTTTTTGCTTTGTCTTTTTTAGCATAAAATTTAATCAAATTGTTAGATCTCATCCACTTTGTTATTCATTTCATGATTGTATAAAGAGAGTGAGAGAGAAAGAGAATGAGCGTTTAAATAATCACGCATACTCTTCATGATATTCCCCATTTTGGATGTTGAAACAAGAGCTGCATTATTCATCACAGTTACGTCTTCGGAATCTGTACAAATTATAATTTTTTGAGCTTTGAGCAAATTCCAAAATATCTTTGTCTGCCATAATTGCCACATTTTGGGCTCTACACACATTATCATTATCTACTACAACGCATTCTTCCGATGGTACAGTAGGACATTGCAATAATACAGAAATTTTTCATTAACTGTTCGTGTTAAGTGATTTTCGTTTCTTGTTAAGATAAACAAAATGCATGAAAATACATAGTAGTTTATCGGGACCGTTGTATTATTTCATGATAACCGATATTTTGTGTTAAGGTATCCGACTGGTTGCGACAACTTTTTTTTTAAAAAAAGGAGATATGTGGATTTTTTGTTATTTTTAGATTTGTTTTGAGCATTTTGAGAAAAATGTGCTAAAGTTAAGAAGAGAAAAATAAATTATTATTACTAAAATGGGAAAAAATAGGTAAAAATTGACAAAAAATAGCATAAACTTGGCCCATTCTCCAAAGGCTTATGAAAAAATTCATTTTTTTCAATCTAATGTGTTGCTATATTATTCAATTTTGAACTGACCTTGAGGATAAGAGATATTTTAATTTTTACAAAAACTAGAGCACTTTATCTTGGTTATTATATGAAGTGGCTTAAAAAAACAGTGATTATATTTCCATAAGGGATTGTAAATTTTGTAATAAAACAGTGATTGATAAATCTGAAGGTTAAAACAATTCTACTATTATACAGAACTTACAGAAAAAATTGCAGTTAATTACGTTCAAAAATTTTTGAAATCGCTGACCCCGTTTGATTATTTTCTAAAATTCCATTTCGAGTAAAACGCGTTTTAAAGTATGGCATCTTGCTTAAAGTAATGGCATCTGCTTTTACTAAAACGCTTCCAGTTTTTGTTCTAGTAAACGGAAAATGATAAACTTGGTATTTTTATAAATCTAATAAGATGGCCAATAAAATAAAATCATAAAATAATTTGTCAATTTTTGGCAAAATTCACAGTTTTAGAGGTAGTCGGATACCTTAAGCATTTTCGCATTAAACGTGTTTTACTGTACATTATTAATTTATTATAATTAATTATGTTGAATAAAATTGTAAATTGAATATTTCATAAACGAAATTATTAAATAGTTTAAGATAAAAATTTTAATGGCACATTTTCACTGTTAGTTCTCAATTACTTTCATCTCATTAACGTTATTTTTAAATATATATATATATATATATATATCGATAATATACATTTAACATATCGATTAAGACTAGTTAATTTCCCCTCATTGGTTTTATCTATATATTAGGTCAGCCTATTTTGATTGGGTTGTAGGATGAAGAACACTAACAAAAAAGTTTCTACCAATACTGTGTTGATGCGGATGTATCGATGACTGAATACACTAAAGAAGTTTCTCTCGCCTCCAACTACGGAAATAAACAGAGAACCCCAGAGGATTGGAGCCTTATAGCGAGGGAGATATGTTTCCGGCTCTTCCAGCAATTCTGTTCCCAGCCATTTATCCAGCATTTTCGGAATTGCTGCTTTTAGAGACGTTCTCAAAATAAAATTTCAAAGACGCGGAAAATGTTTATGTGAGGATGTGCACAGGAAATGGGTGCAAAGTATTCATTTCTTTATTTTTCTCCTACATACTGAAAGAGCAGACTTCCGTCTGCTTATCTGAAAACAACCCTTCAGACGTATGATGTAATATTAGTAACATTTTTAAAGCGGGTTTTTAACAGAAATGTTTGTTGTGACTCAAATCATTGAAATTCTTTGCAAAATTGTTAAGATATATAATAAGGGTTTTATATCATTTGTTTATTTTTAAGGAAACGTACAAATATTATCATTTTTGTGGGAGTTTTTCTCAATTCTTCTTAGTATATTTATACGATTTTTGTTTCGATTTTTTTCAATAATATGTTTCAAATGTCGCTGTATCTATATCAGTATTTCTCAAACTTTCAATATTTGCAACCCAATATATAATCATAATTTTCACCTCTCCCCTTCCAAATACAATAATTATGAATTGGATGCAATAATAATACACTTTGTCGCTAAATCTACAAAACGGCCTTAATTATAAACCGAACAATTCATCAAGATAAGTATTAAATTTTATATATATACTATTTCTAGGAAATAAATATTCTAAGTTAGTTACTTTAAAGCAATATGATAGGTATTATATTACTTTTACATTTTAATTTTCAAGATGGAACTGATTGTAATAAATGTGCAAAATGTATTTTATTTTTTTATTATGTCAGGAAGTATTTTGTTTTGCATCCTTTCAGTAAATTATATATATTTTAAAATAATCTGTTATTTTCAACATGCTCGTGCCCCCAAAAGTAGTATTATCGCGCCCTCTTAGGGGGGCATCCCTCAATTTAAGAATAGCTGATCTACATATAAAAAATGTAAATATACGTTTATTGAAAATTCGTTAATCTCCAAAAGCTGTTTTCCGATTCATTTGAAATTTTTAAATAACGATATTTTTTGCAGCTATATATACTTCTATACATATAAAAATGGATGTTCGTATTTTTGACCTCCTTTCACTCCAATAATGTTCAACAGATCACTAAGAAAATTGGCATGCATATGTATTTTTTGTGTTATCCTCTTTGTTGCAGCTCTTTACCAGGTATAGCTACAGCATATCAACTTCTGCACCGTTCAATCGATTGCCAGGTTGCCAAAATGGTCACCAAAAATGATGCCAACTTAGCTCTTTCACCAACATTTAGCTATTTTTTTTCATTAAATCGCCACTATAATGTAAGGAATGGTTTTGCTGGCGAATATTACAATTTTAACTTAAAATAAATACAACAGAAAGTAATATTAACATATTACACATCCAGATATAAATTGTTTACACTATTTTAAGCATTCATTACCCAAAGTTAGTGAAAATATTTTACTTTTGCTGACCAGAGATCAGCTTAGGAAGGTGTTTCCAAAAATAGACCCACAAGAGAGTTACGAGGAGTTATATAAATAAAAAAAAATCCTTTTCGTCAGCTATTAGATCTACAGACTTATAATTTAATAAATATGGTATTTTTATTCAGTTAAGATAAGCTAAAAAATTTTTGTTTAATTTGAAATTCACGTAAAATTAACTTATGAAAAACTTCTTTATCCTTCAATTTGTATTGTTTAATTTTTTGATTCACCCTTGCGAATAACGGGTATACCAGCTAGTATTATTACAAAACTCACTCTAGGTTTTTAAAATTTAATTTTTAAGATTTTCTGGTAATAGGGCATCATAGGATGTCAAGTCTATGTTTGAATGCGAAAATGTATGCTTTAAGCACATTTTTTTCCCCCAAGCTGATTACATATACACTGCTGGCCACAGTAAATGTAACCACAAGAAAAATAAGAGATAGCACAACAAAATTTAATTTGTAGATAACATGTTGACCAAGTATCAAATGATTAAATTTATAGACTTCTGTGAAGTCCTGCCAGAATCAGTAGCCAGAGTAGCCGCCATTGTTGGAGATCACCGCTGCCACACGCCTCGGCATTGATTCAAAGAGACTTTGGATGTGTTCTTGGGGTACAGCAGACCAAGCAGCTTCCACACGTTGCCAAAGTTGATCTGGTGTGGCAGCTGGGGGTGTAATCTGGGTCAATCGTTGAGCAACCATGGACCACATGTTTTCTATCGGTGAAAGATCCGGAAAGCGAGCCAGCCAGGGAAGCAATTCAATCTGGTGATTGACGAAGAACCTTTGGACAATGCGTGCCACATGTGGTCACGCATTATCCTGTTGAAATATGGCTGTGGCCAAGCCCTGAAGGTAAGGAAGGACAACTGGTTCCAACACCTCGGAGATGTAGCGCTGGCTGTTTAAAGTACCGGCAATGCGTACTAGAAGAGTGCGAGAGTGATATCCAATACCGCCCCATACCATAATACCCGGTGCTGGAGCAGTGTGGGGGTGAATAACGCAGCTGTTCAGCATCCTCTCTCCACGTTGTCTGCAGACCCGAACCCGACCATCGTGGTGTTTCAGACAGATGTGTGACTTGTCAGTAAAGACAATTTCATTCCATTTTGCCTACCACATTCTTCTTTCATCGCACCATTGGCGGCGGAGACGTCTGTAGTTCTGCGTCAAGGGTAGACCAAGCAATGGACGTTTTGCGGACAGACCACTCTGCTGAAAACGGCGGCGAATGGTACGCGCAGACACGGAATGATGCTTAACAGACTCAATGTGCTGTGCTATGGTTTGTGATGTGACTGAGCGATCCGTCACTGCCATGCGCACAATTTGCGTGTCCTCACGTGAAGTGTTTCACTGAGGTGGATGCGATCGACCACGTCGGTCCGTCGTACCCTCCTGCATCCAACGGTCCCATATTCGCATTAAAGTTGTTTGGTTTCGTCCAACACGACTGCCAATTACCCTGAAAGATAATCGACAATCTCGGTAGGCCACTATCCTTCCTCTGTCGAACTCGGATACTTGATCAAAAGCTGATCGCTGTTTTCTACGAGACATAACTGATCGTTTTTTGAAAAAAAACCACAAGAGAAAAGCACAATTGTCGAACTTGAAATCGTTGAAATATCCAAGCCTTAAATAGCTCTTTGAGGTGGCACCACAGGCGTGAGTGATGTGTGTCTGCGCTGAAATTCTAATCATTTGCATATCTCACCTCCGCTAATGCATGTTGTAAATTTCATGTTATTTGCGTGCTTCCTTCAGGGTGTTGCATTTACGGTGGCCAGCAGTGTATTTATTGTAGTTATATTCATTAATTACCATATATTTATCCATTTTTTGACATCATTGCCATTCTTTTATGAAATAAATCTTTTCTAAAGATTATTCTTTCAACAATTGAAATTTTATTTTATAGTTTTGGCAACATTCTGCTCTAGAGTTTCATCACTCAATGTTAACGGGTTCGCTTATTGTTTGCACAGTAAAGAAACTTTTTATCTTAAAATAAGTATGCCATAAAATACGGATTAAACGTTGATGCAGCCCTATTTGCTAGCCTCGAAATTTATTTTTGTTTATTTTTTGTTCATAGGTATTTTTTTATTAAAATTAATATTCATTTCAGAATGTATCGTTTAATATTAATGCTATTGAACTTGCAAGTGCGAAAAAATGATTGATTATATAAGCTGGTGATTATTTTATGATTAATTCTACAATTTAATTTTAAATAAATGCACTGAAATAAAAAGAATGTGGATTTAAAACTGATGCATTTTTTGTTATTTAAAAAAAAATAAATATGAAAGTTTTTTAAAAAAAATAAATGGAAAAGGTCTGAAACGAGTTTATCATGAGGTTATGGACTATCTATATCAAATAGCATTCAAAAGGATAGCGACGAATAGTACCTGAATGTACAAAAAGTATAATTAAAAAAATAGAAAATGTGTTATCGACACATTTGTTTAGTACAGGAGAAATAAAAGTCAGAAACACAGTCGTAACAAAATTTTTTTTAAAAATAATAATGGATGAAATAAGTTACACACAATATGAAAGGAAGTATGATATATACAATAAAAAATATAATAGTAAAAAAGTAAGAAATAAAATACAGAATAATAGTAAATAGTTAATGAATGAAAAATACATATATATATATATATGTACAAATTGATAAAAAATGATTAGCAAAAAAGAACCAATGAATAGTATTAATTGGTTATTTTTATTACTGTGCTAAACACTACAAGGAAACTAATTTTCGATTTTCTCTGCATTTGTTCTTTCTCTACACAGCTTAAGAATCATGATACAAATAATGTAAGTGTAATTTTAGAGGTTATGTATTAAAATTTCAGATTTATGTATTCATCCTTTATCTATTACTTATGCACTTTTGTAACACCATAGGTATATACAATAGTAAAAATAATATAGAAATTATTAACTTATATAAAAATTCTAGTTGTATTAATCCAGTATATTTTATTTTATTTTCAAATTTAGACTAGGAGTAGAAAGAAAGATACAAATAATATGTGTGAACAATAAAAATTACATTCAATAATAAATATTGTAACAGATTATTTTAAAAAAGGGCAAAATACATACGTTATAAATAAGTGCTACAATACTACTTTTAAGTTTATATAGCTTTTTGGAAATTTGTAGAAGGGTTGAACCTAGATCCATTTTGATTATTGCTTTTTAATATCGAATTTTTTCATAAATAAGTAGCCAATTTGATAACTCTGGTCACTTCTTCTGCGGCTGCCATATATATATATATATATATTAAATTCCCAATAGGGAGCAAATCTTGCCTTTAAAACTCATTTTTCCCATAATGACAGTTTCACTGCAGGGAAAATAACACAAACAATGTTTTCATTATATACAAGGAGTGATCAAATGAAAAGGTACGAAACGACATAAAAATGAAACAGTTAAATATTTGCATATTCCGCCAAGGGAGAATGTAGCGAGACATCTCGGGATGCCATTGGAGACTTTGACTGGGATCGGATCATGCGCGGGTGCCCGCATGCGCAGGAGAGAGCAAAGGCTCTTATAAAAAGCGGCGTCCAAATGATGCGAGCACAGAATTACTCGAGCACAGAAAAAGCATTAACTCCGATGTGTACTGTGAGACACTCCGACGCCTACGCAGGTCCATCAAGAACAAAAGACCGGGGCTGCTCACGGAGGGTGTGGTTCTGCTCCATGATAACGCGCGTCCACACGTCTCCAAAGTCACACAAATGGAACTGGACAAGTTCTAATGGGAAACGTTGGACCATCCGTCCTACAGTCCGGACATGTCACCCTGCGATTTCCATGTGTTTGGTCCACTGAAGAAACACCTGAAAGGAAAGCGCTTCAACTCGGACGACGTAATCAAGGACACTGTGAAGGACTGGGTCTCGTCACAGCCACAGGAGTTCTGGGAACAAGGAATCCTGCGGCTTGTTCATCAGTGGGATCGTTGTGCTCAGGCCTATGGTGTATATTTTGAATAAAGTCTATATTTGTACCCACCGTGTCGTTTCGTACCTTTTCATTTGATCACCCCTTGTATATATATGAAGAAAACTCACTTCCACCTAGAAAGCCAATTTGTTAGCATCCAACAAAATACGCCTCAATTTTCTGCAATAACAACTACCATAACTTCAACTCTGCCACTAAACGCAGAAGCCTGAGAATTCATATTCTCGAATCATTTGTATTAACATTTACTGTAAGCTCCACCGATGCCTTTTTGGACCAATGAACGCTCTCTAATCATAGCTTGAGGTACACAGCAATTAATTGAATCATCATAATTAAAAAAACATAAACAAAACCTATCAAAGATTGTGTTTTCTGATTACTTTAAGATCATTGACAAACACGCCAGTTTAGAAAGCTCCTTTAGATATGCATGCAGTCCTGAAGCTTGACATTTATATATATATATATATATATATATATATATTTAATATTGCAATTTCTATTCTATTGCTGTTATATTCACCCACGTGGGTTTTAGGCTTTTGCCTTAGTTTATACTGGGAGCTATTATGTAGAAACAATTTCTGCTGCAGGAGAAGGTTGAGATCTCACAAACATTGTTTAATCCTGTTTCACTTGCCTAAACCAGTGACAGCTCGAGAAATCATAATAGTTTTCCCCTCTAGCTACATTTCTTTTTGGTTTGTCATGGTTCCATGTTCTTGGTTCTTCCGGTCTGATCTTAGGATGCTTGGGATTTATTAGTCTTCTTTTGAATTATTTACTGCTATATATATATATAATTCTAACCCTTGTTATTCACACAAAACCGTTATTAATCTTTATAAAAAAAGCTTGTTTTTTGCTAAAAACTTAAAAATATTTTAGAAAATTAATTTGAAAGAGAAAAAGGTGTTTGGGTGTAAAAAATAGTTACAGATAAGTCATCTATCTTCGAAAATGCGCTGCTTGGTCGTCCAACAAAGTTGAGAAAAGAAGTTAAGTGCAAAAAAATGTGATAAAAGTTTGTTAAGTTTCCTTTTTTTTCGTTTTAATAGCTTGTTCGGGGAGAGAAAAAATATTCTTTTCAAGAAATTAATGACCTTTTTTTTGTTACAAGAATTTTATAAAAATTGTAAGCTGTTGTGAAAATAGAGGAATTCTCTTCTTATTTAATGCATACAATTACGCAGTTTTTCATATAATAAGAGAGATTTTTTGCAGAAAAATATAATTCATATTAAAGTACATTTTTTTTCAAATAAAGGTATATTTTTTTATATTATAGTGCATTCTTTTTATATAAAAATATAATTTATTTCATGTATTTTTCAATCACTTTTTCATCTGAACAGACTTTTCTTAAAAAAACTTGATTAAAGATATGCATGCGTTTGTCCATAGGTGTAGTTTTCTTGATTCCTTGATTTACTTAACACACACACAAACACACACTCACACGCACAACACTCACACACACTCACTCACACACTCACACACAAACACATGCACACACACATGCACACACTCACACACATGCACACACTCACTCGCACACACATGCACACACTCACACACACATGTACACACTCATTCACACACTCGCACGCACGCACACATACACACACATATATGCACACTAACACACACTGACTCACACACGAACATGCATGCACTCAGACACATAGCTGTAATAACATTAAAATAATAATAATAATAACGTAATGAAATTAATTTTCAATACAATTCAATAATCAAAAAGAGTGCTCATTGAATTATCCCTAGGACTAGAATTATTTCTTGTTTCAGAGAAGCAGGAAAATCTTCGTTGTGTATGGAAATGGTACTAATTTAAAAGAGAAAGTAATATTTAATTTAAATAATACTTATGTTATTAAAAATAATTTTGAAAAATAATCCCCTTTATGTTTAAATCTGTATCTCAATTTAATACTCATTTTAGTTGGTTGAAAAGTAAAAGATAAAGATTTTGATCTTTATTGAGTACTTGCTAAAAAATTGTAAAGACTTCAGAGACAATTAGTTCCGCTAGAGTTTTAAAAATAAAAAATATATCACAAGACATTCAATATGTTGCTGAAGGATTAAATTTTATAAAAGGCACGTACAAAACACTCCAAAATTTAATGTGTTGCAAATATTTCTTTAATGCAATGGAGAAAGTACGGATATACAATTTGAGAAATATCGG
Organism: Trichonephila clavata; assembly: GCA_019973975.1. NCBI lineage: Eukaryota > Metazoa > Arthropoda > Arachnida > Araneae > Nephilidae > Trichonephila > Trichonephila clavata. Next base: position 21,603 of record BMAO01037186.1, read on the forward strand.
TTTTTTAATATAGTTGTACCCTGGTGGGAAGCGTTTCGAAAAATGCCTAAAATGTTACCAAATAAGGGGAAAAGTTTGTTATGAGAACACCTCCCCACCCAAAAAAAGTTCACTCTCAAGCCTATTTGGGAACTGTTTAGTTTCAGGTATCCGACTACCCTAAAACTGTGAATTTTGCCAAAAATTGACTATTTTTTATGATTTTATTTTATGCGCCATCTTATTAGTTTTAAGGAAATACTAAGTTTGTAATTTTTCGTTTACTAGAACAAAAAACAAAAACTGCAAGTGTTTTAAGTAAAAGCAGATGCCCTTACTTTAAGCAAGATGTCATACTTTAAAACGCGTTTTACTCGAAATGGGATTTTAAGAAAATAATCAAATGAGGTTAGCAATTGCAAAAAAATTTTTGAACGTAATTAACTGCAATTTTTTTTGTAAGTTATGTATAATAGTAGAATCGTTTTAACCTTCAGATTTATCAATCCCTGTTTTATTACAAAATGTACAATCCCTTATGTGAATAAAATCACTGTCTTTTTAAGCATTTTCATATAGTAACCGAGATAACGAGCTCTAGTTTTTGTGAAAAAGAAAATATCTCTTATCCTAAAGGTCATTTCAAAACTGAATAATATAGCAACACATTAGATTGAAAAAATTTTAAATTTGTTCATAAACCTTTGGTGCAGAATGGGTCGCGTTTATGCTATTTTTTGTCAATTTTGGCCTATTTTTTCCCCATTTTAGTAATAATAATTTCTTTTTCACTTCTTAATTTTAGCACATTTTTCTTAAAATGCACTAAACAAACTTAAAAATAACAAAAAAATCCCCATATCTTTTTTTTAAAGAAAAAAAAGGTTGTCGCAACCAGTCGGATACCTTAATATGTTTGGCTTTTCTTTAACTTTTTGTAAAAAAAATACATTAAAATATCATATCAGTTCATATCGCAAAAAGTAGAAAAAATATAATAACAACCAATTTACCAAAGTCTTTTTTAAAAAAAAAAACAGATTTAGTCCTTTACCTTATACGGAAATGTAACTTTACGGAAAATCAATACAACAAATAGTTACATAGTACATTCTGAAGCCAGATATAGCTCATATGAAATAACAAACAAACACCAACAGTTTGAAAGAAACTTTTGAATAAAACATTTGAGCGATGCATATAAATGAAACATGAACTTTGAGTAGCCACGTGTCAGGTAAACAAACCTAGCGCACAGTATTTCACTCGATAAAAGATTTCTTGTATTTATCTTTGGAAGAAGCTTTCTAGTAACCACAAATCAAATTTGCATTAATAAATATTAATAACAACGGCGCACTTAATGTTTTCGGCTTTGCTGTTATGGATATGCTGTAAATATCGTAAAATTTTTTTAGATATACTTTCTTCGCTCGAATGGTCAAGAAGTTAACTTAAATGAATTTGAAATTTACGGATTATTTAATTTTTTCAATTATTTGACACAAAAAAATGAACATATACAGCAGCCCTCAAAAGTGCTCGTACACTTATAATTTTTTTGTAAAATAATGTTTCCAACTAATAAAGACTAACATATCGGAATTTTAATTTTTCCTAATATCTGCAACTTGTTCTTATTGAAATAATCTAATCAGTTTTTAAAATATTATATAACTATTATTTTAAACAATTAATAATAAAAGCTGTAAAAAATTACGCTACAAATGTCTTCGTGCACTTAAAAAAACCTCAACATAGCTCTTTAAAAATATTGTATATCTTTCGTAATTAGTACTTATTAGGATAGGATATCTTTTAGCATCCACCCACAATAATCTAACAAAAATTCTTCTATTTTTGTGATTATTGTTTTTTTACTTGTTTTGGTTCTGTATGTCACGTTTTCTTATATTAAATTAAAATTCTCTCCAAATATGTTCTACAGAGCCTAAATAAGGTGATTCAGGAGGTGTTTAAGAATTTGGGGACAGCTATTGAGACACCAAGTACATTGAGTGCTTGGGAGGGGGGGGGGTTGTCATTATCTTGTTTAAAAATGAAATCGGTTCCATGACCCAAATTTAGGGTAGATAATTTCAAATTGTTCTTTCAAATATTTCAATAAAACTTGTGATTCACAATACTATAAAAAATACTATACTATCTAACCTGAAGCCGATTTATACCCCACACAGGAAAACCTCCTACTCCATAATTCACTACTTTAACTTCATTCTTGAGAATTCATTTTTTTCCTCCCAACTATTATACACCACTTGGAACCGAAAAAGTTGAATCTTTTATCATCCCAACTAATTTGCTGTTAATATGTTGAGTTTTCTTAAACTTATTCTGAATGCTGTTATTAATTAATAATTCGTAAAATAAGAAATTTTCATATAAATATTATAATTGATACTACTTACATAAAACAAATATATTTTGTTGCTTTCAGAGTAATTTAATATAATTTTTTTTTCATTTAGCAAATTAAATTTATAGTAACATAATTTAAAGCTAAACGATTTCTTATTTTTAATATTTTACCATAAATTTTAAATAAAAATAATTCAATGAAATTCGTGTTTAACAAATATCATTTGCATTATACGGAAATGAGCTTATGAAATTATAAATATCGCCCACCAATAAATGAAAGAAAACTTAAAATATTAATCAATGATCGACATTAATTTTATGCTTTTAGGATCCTAAATTCAAAAAGTGTTTTAACAATACTGAATTTAGAAATTCATCATTACCTGAGAAAATAATATTTAGTTTTCCTAAGGGTCTCTGTCTGCATATTCCTTGAGGAAATTATATTTTATTCAAATTGCATAAATATATTAAGTACTGCATATGTACGTGTATAAGCCAAGATATTTTCGAAATTTTTAAGTTAAATAGAATAAGCTTACGAATTTACTAATCTTGAAAAAAAAAGTAAACTAAGATTTTTCGTCACAAGTGATTTTATTTATTTTTGTTTTTTAAGTTTATTGAAAGGAATCTTATTCTAACAGAAGAAAAAACTCGTATAAAATCATTCAAAACCAGTATCAGAAATCCAATTTCCGGATAGTTGGTAAAATTTACATTCGCTCGTTGGAATATCTGAATGTATTTGATCATCATACAGCGAGGCTATCCTAAAGATAAAGAAACATAGATGGGTGACCACGTGCCACATACAAATTTCCCTACGTGTTCTTTTTCCAAACAAAGAAAAAGTGGTGCAGAAAGTATGACTAGCATAGTAATGTAAAATATTAAAAAAATGAATTTAAAAAATGTGTTAGCTCAGGTAGGATTATCAGAAATAGAATTATCGCTATTGGCGTCTGACGTTTTACTTTACAGAAGTTTATTTGGAAACATTCTATTCATTTATCAACAATTTTTCTTTCATGGCGACATGTTTGATTATTATAGTTTTTGATTTCATATTCTGTTTTATATACAGGCTTCGAACTTTGGGGGAAGTTTTTGAAGAATTGTCGTCTTTAAGCCAACATACATATAATCTTTTACTCGGAATTATATGGTACTCAGAAATAGTTTATTACATTATAAATAAAATCACACACACACACACACACACACACACATATATATATATATATATATGTATATATATATATATTGTAAAAGCTATTACAAAGCTTATTAACTATTAAATACATTTTAAATGCAAATTCCTTCGGATGCAGCAAAGATCATAAACATCCTAAGCCAATTTCCAACTAAATTTTTTGTGATTCCAATATTAATTTAACCATTTATCCTTTCAGTGTTTTTGCCAAAAAAGTTTTAAAATTAAGTGGTCTTTAAATGATGGTGTTATTTAAAAAAATACATTGATGCCACTAAAAAATCAATTACATTGAAATGATATTAAAGGTTTACTGAATTGATATTTCTATGCTTTTATTTCTGACGCTATATTTGAAATGTAAAAACTATTTTAGTCTTTGAATGTTTTATTAATTCATTAAAAGTTTTTTTTATTGAGATTTGATTAGAAATTTCACGTAAGAGAAACAAATAAAAATATTGCAGCCCTCTATTTCTTTTATAAGATGAACATAATTCTATTCTTTCATTAAAACGCAAATACATATAAATTCTTGAAATAGTCGATGGATTGTAATCAAATTCTTACAGCAAGGCTCTGAGGAAGTAAATTAAATATCCTCGTTCGAACACACGAGGAGTAACGTTTACCGAAAAGAATTTCCTTAATTAAATCAGTGGTTCCTCACTGACAATTAGATTAAATTTCAGATCCTCAGGAACAGTGAAGGCTCAAATAAGCTGTCAGCTAAAAAAGAGAAAATTGAATTTTAAATACTTCGCAGACTATTTGAAAATACTTGCAGAATTACACTAGTAAATAAAATATTTATTGAACTCTATAATTAAAATTTAACATCGTAAACACATTTGTATTTGGGTATATAAACATACTTTAAAATAAATTTAATTAAAATTTAATTAAGGATTGTAAATATAAATTAATTGTTTCAATAGTATAGAATGGTTGCATCGATAGTGCAATTGCTGTTTATTGTTGATTAAAATTATTATTTATCGTTAAAATTTGTTATTTATGTTATTCTCTCCATTTTCGTTAGATTGACATGTTAATATATTTCTATTATATGCACATACAAACTCTAAAATACTTAAGTAAATTACTGCATTTTTGTAAAATTATTTCTTTCCTGGATTGTTAGCGACAAATTTATCGTTATTTAATACAGATTCAAAATCCCGAATAAGAATTTAATGAAGCAAATAAATGCAACATATTGTATTGTGGTTCAATTTATTTAATATTAACCCCTCAAACAAACTTGCTTTGAGAAAAACTTGCAGCTCCCTCGAATTATTTCAGTAAAGAATATATGAAACACTATTTTTGAAATCGTAACACAGCAAGCGATTATTAAATAAGAAGTATAAATGTCGTAATTCAGAGCAAATTTTAAGAAAATATTAAAATAGCAATGAGTGAATATTAACGTGGCACTGTTCAGCTACACAAGGCTTTTGGTGACAACCTCGTAATTTAGAACCATGGTCATGTGAAGCGGATGCTACCTCAGCTTGCACCTCCCTCTCCTAACTACCACACCACCCCAAAGGCAGGACGTTTGAGACATCGACAGATTTAACGTGCATCGCTCTCCTACACGACGGATCTTTAGTGGTACTGGGTTTGAACTCGTGACATGCCAGCTACGATCCGATACTTTGGACACTTGGCTACCGCGGGCACATATTAAAATGGCAATTTTGTGCAACATGTTGAAATATAAGAAACGATTACAATAATAATATGAATAATTTGGGAGAAGTGAACTTTTTATTTTTATAAACATGTTTGCATTAATAATTTATTTTAATAAATTCATTAATTTAACCCTTTTCAGCACGTTTTTATTAGCTTCATTTGTATTTAACGGAATCTTTGAACTCGATTTTCACCTACTTTAAAAAGTCAGATTAAATTGAAATTTTGCACACTTGTCAAGGACGATGACAGTAAATAATTTTATAATCTTGTTCTATTGTCCTGATCAGGACTATCAGGAATTAACGATTTCTCATTTCAGAATTGGTGACTAATTTAAGATCCAATTTCCAGATTTGGCGATTAAAAGATTAAGTTACAATCCTCTTGCAAAAACGCTCGTAGTTAAAAGAAATACAACTAACAAAAAAGGTGTTTTTATGTGAAAAAGGAAGGATGCCTTGGCGGATCCTACATTTTGCTATCCAGACCGTATCGACGCACTGATGGGATTCCAATGTATTCCAGATTTTAAAAAAAATGATGCATTTAAGATTAATTCATCAATGAATAAATCATAGCTCTCTCACTCTCTTAAATACTAAAAAAAACACTATTTTATTGTAGATAAAACTAAGAAAGAAAATTAAATTATAGTTTAAAAAACAAAACAAAACATGCTTTTATAGTGAATTGAACTAAAAAGTAAAAAAAATTCTTAATACAAGAATAAAAAATGATTAACTAGAAATTAAATGACTTTGTAGCAAAAGCGTGGGGTGCTTTGCTCTACATTTTTGCATAAACTCTGCGTTTCAGAATAGAACTAATAAGAAATTGTAACAATTGATAAGATTTACTTTTAGTTCTTCATAAAAACGTGTTTTTTTTTGTTTTTTACACCATACTTTATTTGAGAGAAATTTATTTCATAAATAATCATAATAATATTTATTATTAATACGTAAAAATATAAGATAAAATCTTTCATATTGTATAAGTGGTTTATTAGAGCAACAATTTAGATTCTGATATTTAAGTAATAATACTAAGTTAAGAAATAAGTCTTGAGTTTCTTCCTTTCATTGAAAGAGGGGATTACACTTTCATCTTCTATTTCTACTAACCAGCCAGCTTCTGAAGACGTCGTTGACTATACGCACCTTGTTAGACATTCTTAAAAACCCTTTTTTCAATTTTTTTCTTCAAGAAAAAATATGAAAAAGGCATAGAACACACCGTCATATGAGACAGTGA